>PVIU01015496.1:0-48061 GCA_004026605.1 Ondatra zibethicus
AACACAACTCATAGAATGTTTGTACTAGTGGGATGATTCTGTCATTGGTTACTTATTCATACATTATCTTACTTTTCTGAATCTGAGAGGCTCAACTCTTCTAAGTTTTGTCTATTGATACCTCCCTCTCTCATATATATATATATATATATATACATATATATATATATATATGTATAATGATTTCTGGGATTTGACCTGCTTATTGGGGAAGAAAAGAGCTGATTCCTTATCTCACATTTCTATTATTTTATAGGTCTAGCCTTGGCTTGATTCTCTCTTTCCTTCCATTACCCTAGAGAGGATTCTAGAGCTTTTATAGAGACAAGGTTCCCCTTTATTACTTTATGATGGGATGCCCCTTCTTGTTTAGGGTCATCCTGCCAATGTCTCTTACATCAAATAAAGTCATTATTCACACCCTGGAACGTGCATAATTAAATCTTATTTACTAAAATTCTTAGTTAAATTAGATTGATCATCTCTTCTCATCACATTTCATTCCACTCTTAAAGAAGTCCAATTCATTTCGTAACAATGTGACAAAAAATTCCAATTTTAACTGAAATCTTGAAATCTCAGATAGTTCCTAAAAATGAAATTTGCCTTAATCTGTAGCTGTCAGTTTTCTTATTATAATACTGTATGTAGCCTATGTGGAGATTGTCAAACCCAATTATTTTCTAAGCATTACTTTCAATTTTCCAACTGAACTTGCTCACTATTGACAAATTTCTTATTCTTTTCTCTTCTTTGCTCAAAGTGGTTACATTAAGCCTTCAATTTCTTCCATTTAACATCCCAGGACAACCCCTTATGTAGGGCCTCAGTTAAGTTACCACTTACCGTCTCAGAACTATCTGACAATGTTTTCTTATACTGTGTCACTATAACTACCTATGGTAGTTTTTTCTTAGATCTATTCCAATGAATGGCAGATTCTCTTTCATTTGTGAAAGTATGATTTCCTGAAATGAGATCTCTAAGAACACTGACTTTCACTATTGTGCAAGTAGATCTCTATGGGTAAAGAAAGGAAACATTGGGTGCGTTGGTAGCTGCTGGACGAGAGTTTCTGAGTTGTGCAGTTCAGTCATCAGAACTTTCAGCCGCTCAGGGTTTTCTGCTTTCATTCTTTTGGAGGGTTCACTTGCAGTTAACAGATTTAATACATATCCACATTTTGACTCATGTAGACCCTGGAGCGTCTATGAAATGGCCCATGTTTTATAACTACTGACTCTCATTTGTATTATTCAACACTACACATTTCAATTATTTATATAAGACTCATCTACTAGTAAGTGTAACAGTGCAACTTCTTGCTATAAAAATGCCTAAGTAATTTTCTAAAACTGGAGAACAAACATATTCATTGTAACACTTTTATTGTTACTTATTATTTTTTAGATAAAGTTTTGCTCTGTAGCCCAGACTGGCCTAGAACCTGCTATACAGCCCAGCCTTGCCTTGAATTTATAGCAATTCTCCTGCCTCTGTTTCATAAGAGCTAGTATTATGAACATGATTCATCACACTAAGCCCAACATACCATTTCCAGGTAATCCAGTATGTGTGTTGTTACTTTACATGGTCTGAGCCCGATGAGTTCATCAGTATTTTTAGATCACAATGAATCTGACAAACAAAAAACAAAAAACAAACAAACAAAAAACGAGCCATCATCTTAGGGAGTAATTCTCAGTGTGATTCCTGCACCAGCGGCAGCACTGACATGTGTAATATTATAAATATTATATATTTGGTGGTAACATCAGAATAATGATAATGTTGAAATTGGATAACTGGATGTTTTCCTCTAAATACTGCTCAGATTGCACTGTCTACATCTGCATGGGTGAAATTCTATAGTTTTCGAAAGCTACAGACAAATCCCTCATAACCACTTACCAGGCTGAGATCAATAATCTTGACTTGGATGCAATGAGTCATTAAGAGCTTCCATTCTCATTTCTTCCTGAGTTTTGTTTTCTTCATATGGATACTTACGGAGCATGTCAGTAACTACTTCGGACAAATATCCAAGCATTTTCTTTACATGAAGCCTGTTAGACATTTTTCTTAGTTTTAAAATATGCTCCCCTTTGAATTTGAATCCCCACAAGCATCAAGGAAGAGCTGGTAAAATTATTTTATTTATTGTATTTTTATTATCATTTTTTGTTTAATTTTGTTTGTTTTTTCTCTTTGTTTCTTTGTTTTTGCTAGAAAAGTCAAGCTAAATGAAATCCTGTCCTCTAAAATGAATTTGCAGGAAGCCTCTTTGAAACAACCTATGAAATTTCAAGTAAATGAAGTTTCATCTTGCTGCTAACGAGGTTGCCTTGCCAAACCTGTCAGAACTGGAACTGACCCCTTTGTGTTGCAGCGTTTGCTCCAGCTGGTGCTATTGGCTGTTAATCAGATGTGTTTATCCTTTTCCATTCTCACTTGATTTCCTCGCGCCTGCTCAGCTTGGTCTTCAGAGTTGGGTCATTACAGACAATAATTGCTGCAGCCTTGCCCCGAGATCCCACTGCTACCTGCAGCTGAGCGGTCCATATCGCGGTCACTGCTCACCACAAAGGAGAAAACATGCCACCACACCAATTAGGTGGTTGAAGCGCTTTTTTTGTTGGTTGGTTGGATGAATGGTTGGTTTTGTTTGTTTGTTTCTTTTTTCTGTTCAATCTTCCTTTGAACTGCCAAACATGGCCTACCACTGAGGAGAAGGAGAAGGGATTGTGAGGCACCAAACCCTTAGTGGGAAGGGTTGGAAAGATTAGATTTGTGAAATACCAAAATCTTTACAAGGACAAATGCCATAGCCAGGAACCATGCGAACATGTGCCCCCTCTTGTCTGTGTACACAGGGCGCAAAGCAGATGTTTGATCATTTGGGAACACGTTGTCTGGACTCAGAGTAGCTTATCATTAATTATTTTAAAGAAGGGCATTGAGCATTGGTCCTAGAACAGATTATGAAGCATTTATCTAATTATTCTGTATCAATAAAAACTCGGGATACTGTGGAAAAAAAACTTGATATTTAAGTGAAACAGTAGAGAAGTGACTAAGACCTCCTCTCAGTCTCCTTCCTGCATCTACAGAGGGTCAAGCTTTTAGCCTCACCCTGCTACTTCCTGTATTTCTCCTTATGTCTGCAGTCTTCCCAAGCCTCTCTGGCTTATTTTGGTCAACTGGTAGCTAGCTGCATCCTCTGAGTCAAAGTAAACTTTATTGCCAAACTCAGCTGTGTCAGAATACAATCAAAATACTCCATAAAATTTCCCCCTTTTGTCTAAATAAAAAGGAAAGGTTTTATCTCTAGCACACTAAAACTATATACAATAATAACAATCACAATGTAAGAATTACATTCACTGTTCAAGTTGTAGTTGGCAAATTCAGAGAAAATATTTCATTTTCTACCATATCTTGGTGAGTCCAAGTTTTGTACCTAGTTTATTTTCTATTCTTACTTGTATTACCAACCCAAAACTATCTTTTAGACCTTGAAACATTTTCTGAGATAAACAATTTAAGCTTTTATATATCTCACCCTTATACACTTTATACCTCTTTTGTGAGTTTCTTTTCTGAATTTGGTAGTAAGGAAATTTGTAATTATACCTATCTAATGTTCAATCATATTAGAGACCTGAAAAAGATATATTACCTGAGTAAACAGAAAGTACAGAGAAAAAAACTTCCAAAATTAGAAAAATGATGGAAACATGATCTTGACTTCCCTTGCTCATATATTCTTTCCTCCCTCTCTTTTATTGGATTCCTGGAGCTCAGTCTGGTACTTGGTTTTCTCCATCTGGTCCCATCAGTTGCTGGATGAAGGCTTTATGATGATAGTTGGGCTATTCACCAATATGATTAGATGGGAAGGTCAGTTTGGTCTCCCTCTCCACTATTTATAGGAGTCTTAACTGTGGTCATTGTTGGGGACTCTTGGGAATTTCTGTAGCACCAGGTGTTTCCCTAAAACCATACTGGTTCTCTCTATCAGATCTCTCTTTCATTGCTCTCCCATTCTGTCCCATTTATGATGGAGAAATTTACAGAGACAGCGGAAGCAAGCTTGTGGGAATGCAGGAACTCTAGACCAATAGCTGTGGAGCCTCTATGGGTTCAAACTAGGCCCCCCATATGTGGGAGACAGTGGTGAAGCTAGGACTATGTGTGAGGCAGCTGGCAGTCGGACCAGGATCTATCTGTGGTGCAATAACTAGATTGCATGTCCTATGGTGGGATGCCATGCTCAGCCTTAATGCAGGGGTAAGAAGTTAGGTCCTTCCCCAACTTAAAGTGACAGACTTTGTTGACTATCCATGGGAGACCTTACCAATTTGGAGGAGTGGATGGGGGTGGGCTGGCGGGAGCCAAAGGAGGTGAGGAAAGAGAAGTGGGGGGAGAATTATGGATAGAATATAAATAAAATTAAATTTAAAAATTAATTTAAATTTAAAAAGAAATGACAAATATAGCTGACTAACTGGACAGTCACCTAGCTTTCCTCTGTTGTGTTGGGGCATCCTACTTTGGCCTACAGGTCTAGAATATATGACAGACTTTTCGTTCTTCAGTCAGTTGATTCAAGAGCAGTTTCTTGCCCAGTGACTATTGCCAGAAAGAAAGCAAATGCCATATGGAGGTTCTTCAATGTTCATCATCTTCTCTGAAAAGTCTTATGTTATTACAACATATTAAATGCCATAGTCTGTAGATCTTTGAAGTGTTTGAAGACTACTTGTCAATCTAAAATATATCTCTATTTGACCTTGAAAGCATAACTAACATGACTACAAGTATGATTATTATAGATGACTAATTACTAACCTATATTTGTTAAGTATCCTAAATAGTTTTTAATAATAGCTTTTAAACACTTGAAATTTACATTAAATTATTAAATGAGCTATATAGGTACAATACCTTAAACAAGAGTACAAACATATATACAGTATAAAAACATCTAAAATTTATATTAATATACAAAAATACCTTAAACAAGAGTAGAAAGATGTATATAGTATAATACATACAATCTTAAAATTGTATCAATATACAAAATCCATGCCAGTGTAAAAGATTTAAGACTAGTAATTGCTTTTTCAGTTTACAAGTAAATTTAGTAATCTTGCCTTTTATTCTATCATTCCTATATCCTGCATTTTTCTTTTCAGAAAGAGATCCTTGAATCTTACCTTTGCTTAGTTTTTTTTCCCTGACCATGATCAGTACCAACTTGCAATCAACCCCCGCCCCAATGATGAAGAAATTCCATAGTCTACTGAATGACCACAAACCACCCACCCCACCTTTCGTGAATGTGGGTGTTATATTTTCTAGACTGCTTTCTGTTGTGTGGGGGTGATGACATCTTTATGTGACCCTGAGAAAACTGTGATAATGTTCAAGACCTGGGAGAGCTAGCTTTATTATTAGTTTTTG
Source organism: Ondatra zibethicus (assembly GCA_004026605.1). Taxonomy (NCBI): domain Eukaryota; kingdom Metazoa; phylum Chordata; class Mammalia; order Rodentia; family Cricetidae; genus Ondatra; species Ondatra zibethicus. The sequence continues at coordinate 5,467 of PVIU01015496.1, forward strand.
TTTAGCCTCTGTGTGATGGGAAAGTGCAGTGCTCCTTGATGGAGTAGTCTGTGAGGTTTAACCATCTCATCTAACTGCCTTGAAACTGTCTTGAGCAGTTTGTAGTTCAAAGCTGATCTTTTAGGTGTTGTTTACCAGCTTAGTGGTATTACCATGATCCAAGTGGAATCATCCTTGTGTGTCTCCATCATCCCTATGGAGACGTCAAAAGTGGCTGTTAGGAATGGCCAGAAAACAGGCATTTTAAATGTTATATACAGCAGATCTCAGGGTTAAAGGACAATGTGTTAAATATTCTAGAGTATACAAACTTAATTCCTAGTTACCTGTTTTAGAGTCAAGTCTGATATCATATATGGGAAGCTAAAAGATGACTATTTCTAGAATTAGTTAGTACTCTATATGCCAATCTAGAGTTAGTACCCTATATGCCAATCAATATCATGAGAGAAAAGATTCATATGATCTTATGAATTTAGATATAATATATATATATACTTTACAAAAAGTTTTAAGGAGTTAGCTGGGCAGTGGTAGACCACCCCTTTAATCCCAGCACTTAGGAGGCAAAGGCAGATAGATCTCTGTGAGTTTAAGGCAAGACTCGTTTACAAGAACTAGTGCCAGGACAGGTTCCAAAGCTACAGAGAAGCCCTGTCTCAAAAACCAAAAAAAAAAAAAAGAGTTTTAAAGAGTCAAAATAAAACCAAAGAATTATGAAATTAGAGGCAATAGAATAGTCCCTTAAATTGGTTTTCTTCTGTCCCACAACAGGTGGCTCTTCTTACATGAGATGGAGATTTTGGGTTTAAAGAAGAAAAGCTATGTTCCAACGCAAAAGCCAACTATAATTTGTAATTGAACTGGAACAACAAAAAGACCATTTGCTTTATATTTTCATAGAGAACAACAGTGATAAACACTTGGGAAGATTTATAAAATTTTATTCTGTTGTAAACATTCTGTTGATACCATTAAGCCAGTTGAGCCTTTTCCTTGGGACATATTTTTCTGGATGATTCATCCTTTTTCTTCAGATGTCTCCTTTGTTCAGTGATCTTTGATTCCTTAGTTAGATCCTTTTATTCTCCTGGAAAGATAAAAAAAAATACCCTGCCCAACCCTAACTTTGCGGAGTTTCCCTTTTCGCAGGTTATATATGAAAGCTGGGTTGCTGGTGTGGAGCCAGATGTGGAATGTGAGTGCCTAGTGGCCACTTTTTGTAAGAACTGGTGCTGGCGGAATGCATACAGTTTTATCTAGTAAAGTGAATGATTAGAGGTCTTGGGGCTAAAAGATCTCAACTTAGTCTCAATCTTTAAATGGATAAGTAGTTCAACTAACTCAGTCGGAAGAGCATGTGACTCTTAATCTCAGGGTCATGGGTTTGGGAGTCCCATGTTGGGCACCAGATGAAGTAGTTATCTATTTATTCTTTATCAATAAAGCTTAGGAGTCAGATATTAGGGTAAGAACCTGATTAATCAGAGAAACACAGGAGAAATGATCAGTGACCTCCTCTCTCTCCCCTTCCTCAACCCAAAAAGGCCAAGAATCTTTCTAAGCTCCACCCTACTACTTTCTGTGTCTCTCTATATGTCCTTGTTCCTCCAAATCTGCTATGCCTATGGTCAGCTAGTAGCTAGTTCCACCCCAGATTCAAAGTAAACTTTATTGTCAGTCTTGGATGTGTCCAAGTGCAATATAACTATCCCACACCAGACTACACAGTCTGCTCTCCGCTCTGAACTTGAGAGATTGTTTGCAGAATGGAAGAGTGAAGAGGATATATCACAGTTTCGTGGTCTGTTTGACAGGTGGCCTTGTAGAAGATAGTTTCATGGACTGTTTGATAGGTGGCCTTGTGGAAGATACTTCACAGTTTCGTGGCCTGTTTGACAGGTGGCCTTCCATTTATCAGTCTAACTCCTTTGCATTTTTTTCTTTTCTTCTTAATCCTGGCTCTTGACATCTGCATCTAGACAATCTCATAACCGGTGTCTAAGGTAGCACAACACTGGAGAATGCTTATATTTCAAAGTCGTTGGAAACTGAATTTAATCCCTGCTCTGTCATTTCATTGCATTCTGTGGCCCCTAATAAAGCAACATTCTCTGATCCCATTACAATTTAAATTGGATAATTTAAGCCGAAATTATAAAATTCACAGCACTGACAAGTTTCCATAGGTTTAGTGTGTGTGTGTGTGTGTGTGTGTGTGTGTGTGTGTGTGTGTGTGTGGTGGGGGAGGTCCAGTCATTGCTTAGGTTCAGGTCCTGAGACAAGGAAGGAGCATCAGTGCTAGGAAAATCTCTGACCACCAGTTGCATTGCACTCAAATGTCCTGAATAGTTTGCGTGGTCTTTATTTATACTTCGACAAAATTTTTCTACCAGAATTACATGAACACTTTATTATTGGCTACTATTTTTTATTTTTAAGAAATAAATTGTAATCAGTATCACAGCCACCATTTTTCCCCTTTAGGTTTCCCCAAATACCCTTTCCCAGTCTCTATAATACCTTATTTTAGACATAGAGTTTAGCATTTCTGCAAGCTTAATTAAATATTGAGCAGGGTACACCTTGCTATTGCAGCATTTATTTCAGCTGATAGCCACGTTCAGTTACAAATTAAAAAGAAATAGGCATAGGTACATTGCTTTAAGAACAAGAATACTCAAACAGAAACAATTCTTTCATGTCTGTAAGATATGCTCTTATACAGTTTCCTTTTCTACAAGAGGGTCTCATGTCTCAGTCTCTGTATAAAAGGCAAACTTTGATAAGGTACTCTTTTCTCATCCTACCATACCATACATCTTCCACCATTATAAACTCCTATGTAAGGTAAAGAAGGATCTGATCTAACCATCCTATACTTTGCATTGCATTTTTTTCCTCTTGGGGCATACCAGATCCTACCATTGATTCTATATATTTGGTGCTCAGGACTCTTTGTCTGAACAGTTGACACTATGTGTATTTCTGAAGTGTTGTCCCTATTCTGTGTCTGCATACCTTATTCTCCTTGGTAGAACTGTGAGACATGGTTAATGTTCCAAATGTTGTTTTCTATCACTTCCTGTTACTACCATTCTGGTAGTCTTTTCCACAAAGTGGTTCTATCTATCTTTTCCTTAGAACAATTATGAAAGTGAGACCCATTAATTTTAACTGTCTCTATTGAGTCAGAAAAGTTCCCAGGATTAGGAGCTGCAGCTAGTAATTCCAGATAAGAAATTCAAGAGGCATTAGTCCCCTGCTGACTCTAAGGGGAAAATATTTGAGAAAGAATAGAATTTGCAGGGGAAATTACAGCAATTGCATGCATGACTGACAAAGTAAAACTAAAAAAAAAAAAAAAACCTACCCAAAGAATCAGCAATATAATAGGATAGAAAAGAGCCTGCAACTTGCTGAGCCCTGCACTACCCTGTGATCCACTGGTCCTTGCCAAGTGAGAGACCATCTTCCATGTGCTTTGCCTCACAGAGACCCTTTGGACTTGCATTCAAATGCTGATCCAAGACTCGACTGCTTGGCTCCCAACGTGTGTGTATGTGTGTGTTGTTTATTTATAGTGAACCAATTAAAAAATGCTGAGGCTGAAGATAAACAAGAAACAATCTTACTTTGGAAGAGGGCTCAGAAAGTTCAGAGAAGGAACACATATTCAAGAACCATGATGTAGTTCTTTTATGGAAATGAGTGATTAGATGAAACTCCAAAAGAGAATGAGAGGTCAACAATGAATATGCTAAATAAAATATTCCAAGTAGAGATAGAGTTTAACATAGGTGTGAATGTCCAGACATTCAGCCACAGTAATTACAGATCCATGAGTAGTTGAGCAGCTAAGAATATGCAATGTAGCTGTGTGGTCAGCGATGAACAGTAGTCAGAAATGTGCGTAGAAAGTCAACTGCAGTTCAGCCAGGCTATTTGAAGTGATCCAAGTTACTCTTCTCTGAAGTTCAATCCATGCAAATTACTCTTCTCTAAAGTACAATCCATATGGTGGTTTCAATAAGAAGGTTGAAAATTAAACACAAATTAATATTTGGATTGTATTTCCAGTAGTTTGATGTTGATATAATCGACTATATGACATTGGGCAATTTGAAAGGGATTTAATGGCTTCTGAGATTTCTCAAAATCTAAAAGTATGACATCAGCTAATTCTGGTGAGGGCTTTCTTTTACTTCCAAGAAAGCCATCTTGTTACTGTATCCACTGAAGAGGAGGGATATTTTGTCTTCCCATGGTGGAAGGAAAAAAGGCATAAAAAATTAGAAAATTAGCTTCCTTTGTAAAGTCCTCACAGCCTAACCATTTCTTCAAGACCACCCTTTCTTCAAGGTCCTATTGGGGATTAAGTTGAATCATGAATTTTTCTGGGAACAACCAGTGAAATAAAAGTGAAAATAATAAGAGTAGAGTACTAGAGAATAGGAAAACTGGAGTCAGGAAGATGGGTTCTCAGTTGTTAGACCGGAAGGTAGATATAGCCATTCAGAGAGAGAGAGAGAGAGAGAGAGAGAGAGAGAGAGAGAGAGAGAGAGAGAGAAGAAAAACTGTGAGAACTGGTAGTCTCTTTAGAGATGTGGTATGTGATAAAAATATAAATTCTTTCTAAACCATTGTCAGCAAACTTAACAAACTTATTCTACAAATGGTCAAATAACATAATTTTAGTTTGGGGGGACCATATGGTCTCCATCACAGTCACTTAACTTTTCAATTGTAGCATGAAACAACCGTGTGGCAGCACGCCAATAACAAAAAAACTAAAGTCCAAAGATTACCATAAGTGAATCAACACTATTTTCTTTTGATTCCTTCAAGTTTTTTTTAACAGACATTTAAGAGGCAAAACAAAGCACAGTCTCCATTCGTATGCCATATGCAAACAAGCAGTGCTGCATTTATCGTGTGTGTGCTGTCTTGTCATCTTCTGTTCTACGCCATTGTTCCCTTTTTCTTGGCTATAATGCCATTAAATTTATGGTTTTTAAATTATTAGTAATTTAATAATAATTAGGAATAGTTTTCTGTTTAAATAATATCCTTCCTTCTCTATGAAATTTCTTTCTTTTCCATTGATCTCTTGCCTGTAGATTCTCTCCTTTCCTCTGCCCCCCACCTGATGATTAGGGACTTTGTTCTTAGCACTTTAGGCTTTTATGTCACCTGGAATAAAGATTTGCCACAGTATAGAATTTCTTCTCTTCTCCCCCTACCCCTGCCACACATAGATAATCAACATTTTTAATTATTCATTGGAAATATACTCTTTCCAATGTTACAGTTTCCATATACATAAGAACTTGATTTTGATTGCTTTCTTTTCCCTTGATTCTTACTTTTTGGAACTTAATATACTTGCTTTGAACTACTGGAATAATTTGAGGATAGTGACAAGTTTTATAACACTGATATAGTTTTCTTATGGGCAACAATGGCCTGTTTTACTTTATTAGTTGAACTGTCTTTAATTATTTTCCACAATGGCCTATATTTTCCTCATTTGTGATCTTGCAAATTGTTGGTTATGGATTTTTGCCAGTTAAGTAACTTTTTATTTTTTTCTTTTAATTCATATTTTAAAAAACATACAACACAATTGTGTTTTCATGTTAGATTTCTACCACTTAACATCTGTGAAATATAAAATAATCTTTGAATTTAAGTGTTTCCAGCAACCCTTTTCCACGTGAGTCAGAGAATGATATGACCAAGTGGTTAGACAATGGTAACACTGCCAAACCAGGTCTTCCATGGTTGCTAAAATGCTCGTGTTGTTTATGAGAGAAATTTTGTAGAAGGATCATGAACTACTTCTCAGTGGGACTCTGAAAAGAAATCCAGAAGTATCAGGATAAATGGTGGGATTACATGACCAAATTGTTGCTCATTACATGGATAGATTTACCTAATTGTGTTAACGAAACAAATTGTTTTTGGAAGCCACCTCTTACTCTATAGACCTAACTGAATGTGTATTTGTGTGCTACATTAATCTCTTGTGCACGTGCAGTTACCATTATATTTGCAACCGTGGCATGCCTCAGATTTATCGGAAAGCTTGACTGAGCTTTGCAGTTTGCATCTTTTCTGTTGCCAGCGGAGACATGGCTATAGATTGTCTTATTTCCACTCCTTTTTGAGCACCTAATCTCAAACCAGCCTGCCCTGTGAGGCATGCTGTCAAAGTCTCAGGTTTATTTGGTTTCCTTCTGCTTATCTTGACTTCTGCTAATGTCTCTAATTTCACATTAAAGGGATTTCTTATTTTACTTTCCCCCTCACTCCTAATGCCAAACACATCTGAAGGTGTATGTTCTGTTGCTTCATCACTTCTTGGTGTTCAGGTGTTATTTATAGCTGTCCATTTGCAATCATAATCAGAAACTACCATGATCCTCAGACTCAAGTATTAATTTTATTCTTTTAAAACCCGATTTAGTGTGTGGACTGCATGTCTATCTTCTTAGGTATATTTACTTATCTGTTCTGCCATAATATGTATGCTGTTTTAGTCTATTTACTCCTTCTCCCTGATGGAAAATAATAAGTCTACCACCTTTGGAATTTACAACCAGATGAATACTTAAGTACAGATTGGGTCATGAGCACATTTTTCTATAAATTCCACATATTTAATTTACAAAAAATTATGGTTTTATCACTTGTCCCTTGCATAAAGTATTTGTGTGAATCTCTCTTATTTTTGGAAATAAGACCAAATACAGGAATTTTGCATAGAAACTTCAGGTAATAATTTCCCATCTTAGGTGCAAACATTATGTAACTACATTCACTGTATTTTATTCCTCAAATAAATATTGCTTTATGTATAGTATTACAGATACATATAATTTCAAATAGACAAAAATTTTATATATTTTAACATATGCTTCTTTTCTAAAAAAGTCTTTTGTTTTTCATGGAACAGAATGCTCTAAAGACATGTTAGACAAGCAGTACTAAAGGGACTCAGTAAGTTGTGAAGATTACTTCACTAGTCCCTTCACTATAGTGAAGAAGAGATTAGGTTATGAATTTTGGAGGAGATAAAGTCAGGAAAGAGGGTGTAAGTTATGTAAATGCAGTGCTTGTGTGCTAAATTCTCACAAAAACATATAAAAGTAAAAGAGGTCATGAAATCGAAAGAGATTGAGGAGGTGTTGAAGGAATCTTTCTGGAATGAATGCTCTGATACCAATGACAGTAGAAGAGAAGGGTTGTCACTGGCAGACCTAAACCAGGATAGTTCCTGAAGGGCCTCCATATTAGGTCCAGTTAGCATATGCATGTGTTGAATTGACAAATGCAGTTTTTATGTAAATTAATAAGAAACAGTAAGAGAAAATGCCAAAAAGCTAAGACTAAAGGTGGAATGAGAGTCAGTGGAGTAGAATAAGACAACATGAGGACCCTGCTGGCTTATCTAATGGGGCCTCTTATAAGGATAGTACTAGAACTTTGATTATGGCCATGTGTCTTGAACACCTTGTCCTGGTTCATCAGAACTCAGATGAAAGCAATAAAACTACAGATAATACACCAGGAGAGCCAAGCCATTTCTTCAAGATAGATTCATAGAGTATTATGAAGATGAAGAGGAGAGAATGAAATAAAGTATGGTAAAAAGACCGAATATTAGATATGTAATTATTGATTTATCTACTGAGCTATTTAAAGTGTTGCTTTGATGGCTCATTTCTCAGCACAACTTCACTTGCTACCTAGAATAGGATGACCAAGAGAAATAGCTCAAAGGATGGATAATCGCACTTAACAACCGACTGGCAAGCACACACAGCCCTGTAAAACCCCCATAGTTTGTTCACCCCAACTTTTGGGTTTAAAGTCTAAAATAAGAATGCAAACTGGAGTGAATACGAGGCTTTTCAGGAGCTATACTGGCTTTGGCCTGCCAATGACATCTCCTCTCTTGCACTCACTTGTGTTGGCATGCTCATTCTAGAAATATCTGGCAGCAGAGGAAGGTATATGGGAGAGTTTGGATGCAGAAAAGGGAAAGGAAAGATGATGTAATATTATCATAATGTCAAAAAATAATAATAATGAAAAGTTAGATGTAAATAGAAAGCCCTAATTACTTCAGATGTGGTACATTTTTAAAAATATACAACTTACACCGTTAAGGACACAGGGTCTCTCACAAGTAGTAACAAAGGACTTCCTTGCAAAAGCAAAAGGTGATGCTTTCAAATGGAAAAGTAATTCACTTTGTAAAATATTTGTTTAGAATTTGCATTTATCCCTGTCAACTTTATCTCTACAAGTCATCAGAGACACTTGGTTCAGTGTGTACACTACACTCAACCTGCTAAGACAAACGCAAAGGTTAGTAAACTGTGAATCTGGTGCAATCAGTTAAACTCGTTCTTTTAAAATATGCATTAATTAACATGTACATGTCTAAGGATGAGCTGCTTTTATTCCTATTAATATTTAAATGAATTACAAAGCAAATACAAATGATGTGCCTTTTATACTTAAAACTGTTGCAGCTGGCAGCACTTAATATAAGCTGTTCCCTTTTTGATCTACTACTTATGATTTGGTTTGTTTTTGATGGCTACCACTTGACAGGAGGAGACGTCTTTCCTAGCACTTATTTTTATTTGCATGGGATTGTTTTACTTAGCAATTGTGATTGTAGTAAAAATTAATGTAAGGCACTATTTAAAGATGGAAAAGTTATTGTTCAGCACAGTACAAAGTACCCAGGATAGAAATGATTTTGCTACCTCTGAATCAATAGAATTAAAAAAAAATGAAACAGTGTATTGATGTTGGCAGAAAAGAGTACCATGACTTTCCTTGATATGTTCCTCAAACCTTATTGCACATGGATCACTGCTTCAGAACTGTTAGGAAGGACTGTTAGATTATAGTATCCAGAATGAGTCCATGAGAAGCTCAATCAGAATCCCCAGGGATTGACACTGAGCATGGGCTGTCATCATAAGATTACTCTATTAAATGTCATGTAATATTGCATGGGGTAGGTCCCACTGTAGGAGGGGGCTGCTAGTTAGTTCAAGGTCGCTTAGCCCCAAAATAATCACACAGAAACTGTATTGATTAAATCACTGCTTGGCCTACTAGCTCTAGTGTCTTATTGGCTAGCTCTTATATATTAATTTAACCCATCTCCATTAATCTGTTTGTCATCACGAGGTCGTGGCCTACCAGCAAAGTTTTAGCACATCTGTCTCCAGCGGTGGCTCCATGACTTCTCTCTGTCTCTGCCCTTCTTTCTCCCAGCATTTTGTTTAGTTTTCCCCACCTAGCTCTGTTCCCCTATAGCTCTACTATAGGCCCAAAGAAGTTCCTTTATTAACCAATGATATTCACAGCATACAGAGAGGAATCCCACATCATCCCACTCTTGAGAGTAAAACTGAGATCTTGCGCCACTGTTTATGAGTCTGTCTATTTTCTCATGCAGTTTATGAAACAGGAATACATATTGTCTAAACACCTTCCAGCTCTAAAATTGTGTCTGTGCATCTTGGTCAAGACCATAAGGAAAACCGGAGCAAGAAAACAATCACAATGGGAAAACTAAGTAGCTAGAAAATACATTTCATAAAAGAAAACACTGAGAAAAGAAGAAAATTCTGCTTTGAAAGGTTTTTTTTTTTTTTGGTTTGTTAGATTTTTAAAACTCGAGTTAATTTTGAGACACCCTGAAGAGACAGTGGAGTAACAAAGATAATCCTACACACACACACACACACACACACACACACACACACACACACGTATTTAAATCCATGTACATATACCCAGACACATTCACATAGATGTATGCATGTGCACAAACCTACAGGCATAAATATTTGCAAATATGCACACATATATGCCAGTACATACACAGTTTTGGGATTGCATATACACACATACATGCATGCACAAACATTTTATTAGAGTTTTGATTTTAAACACAAACTGACAACGCAAGCCTTACATAACAAAACAAACTGAAAAAACAAAAAATATAAGTAAATACTATAAGCACAAAGTCATACTGTGTAACCTTTAAAAGAAAAAAACCTAAACCAGCAGAAGCTGAGCTTTTCCTAGAGGCTTTTACATAGAACATGTGAATTCTTCTATTCAGTTTACATAGATTGTCTCCCTATTCATTTTGCCCTTGATTTTGTTCATGTTTACTAAGGAATTTATTACCTCTGAGTTCATTTATACTCCTTTTTAATTTATATGAATAATTTAGTCAATAATTTTATCAATAATTTCTAGGCTTACAGTACTGCAGGGTGTCTGATGAATGTCTAAAAATGGTACTAGCTAATATGGTCAGTAGAAAAGTTCTCAGTTCTTTTTTTTTTCAAGAATGCTTTCCACAGAGCAATGTTACCTTGAACTTGTTAAGGTATGTTTTCTTCACTGAACCCCACTGTTTGAGAATTAAGAGTCTTCTCATGTCATCTGAGGATTTCTGTTTTCTGGTTACTGTGCCTCCACTCTCTTGTATATCATCCAAATTAATAATATGATCCCAAATGAGTAAGTTAGGCTGGGAGCTCACAGTGGACAAGAACAACAGATATCTTTGGTGTATGTTGGTTCTTTTCTGTTTCAGAAAGAATTGCAATGACTTATAAAATGGCTGTTTATTTCTCCCCTCTCAGAAATCCAAAAGAACTATGCTGCTATAATTATTTAATCCAATTAATTGCATTTCAAAACTGGTGTATTCTGTTATTTCTAAGTTTGGGGTAAAAAAAGCAGAAATGGAAGAAGGCTATGCTTTTTGCTTATGTTCTTACAGTTCAGCAAAGAAAGGTTTAACCAGAAATTCCCCCTCCAGACTTCCCCTTAAGTGCCAGAGGCCAGAACCGTAGGAACTCACCTTGAGAGAAGCATGGGAGTGCAGCCTTTTCTTTCCTAGTTTCTTACTGAGAGGAAAAGGAGAAGGACATAAGGAACAGGTTTGCAGTTGGTTGTGTGTTAACTATTAGGCTTGTAATCAGTTCTCTTCTATCATGGCCTGAAATGTCTCTTCAATTAATTTATAGAGTCTTAAGAACAAAGATTAGTATTCCTGACACCTGCTCATCACCCTGAGAGGTTTTCATTGACACAATCATTTCGCATGTTTACCTGGTTAGCAGCACCATGGCTTACTCAAACAACTTAGGTTATGGTGGTTTTGAAGTCTACAATTTGAGTTACTAAACCTCCATGTAATAGTCACATCATGGCCATTGACTTGTTGTATGGTACCTCTGAGATTTGTGTTCTCTTTTTATAATATTAAGGATAATAATACACGTTTATTAGTTTTGTTGGGAAACATAAGCATGGAAATGCATGTCATAAACAATTAAGCATGAGGATGGAAAAATATGCAGCATTTTTATTATAATGATTCTGTAATTTGGGGGGAGGAAATGGACTAAGCGACAGGTTTGCAAGATGCAGTGGACTTTTATTTTCCTAGTGTCATATGACATTTCTTTTAAAAGGTACAACTAAACCAGCAAAGAGACAGCAATTACAACTAACAAACTATTGCATTCAATTTGTTAGGCTTTCATGATTGCTGCTACAGTTGCTAAGATTAACTTGCCAATTGTTCTCACATTGTTGTAGCAGCAAGCAGAATTAAAAGATGCTGCACTTCAGAAGAAATGTAGAACTGCAGAAAACACAGTGTAATAAGACGCCCTTCTCAGGAGGTAGTATCCAATCAGAGTAAAATGAATTTGCAGTAGAATGCAGACAAGAGCATCAGCCCTACACTGGTGTTGTGATACATATGGAATGGAGAAGGAATGATGCCAGGCTTGACTGCAGTAGGGTGGCACTGCCACTCTGTTGGCCTGCCACAGGCAGACATTTCCTGAATAAGAATGCCACTAAGGTTAATAGAAACAGATACATTTAATTCAGTTAATGCAGCGCTGATACCTGACAAAATCTAGTCAATAATCTTGTGCAGCCTGATAGATGGCTTATTGATGGGAAAAGTACCACTATTTAATAAAGTGATATGTATATATAATCTATATCATATGTGTATATATACATATGTGCATATATAATGATTCATAAAACTCTTTTTAGATATCTTTTATTATGTTACCTTAAAGAATGAATAAGAAACCAATGATAGCTCAAGGTGCTGGGAATAAATGACTGTTGAATGTTAAGTCATAAATAGGGCACTATACCATTCTCCCCAAGGCCAGAGAACACAGAAAAAGAAAATGGAAAGAATCTCAGAGCCTTATAGTAGGTAGGAGAGACATGACATGTTAGTATGCAGTGGGCATGATGTGAACACTGCAGTCATGGACTCTTGCAACCTGTGGTTCCCTGCACAGGAGTTGCAAATAACTGGGCACTCGACTCAGGCCTGTTTGAAGAGATGACACAAGGCCCTGGATTTTCCTGGGGAACTCTACAGCTATCAGTAGATGCTTGGAAAAGGGGTGGCGTTCTCTTCAGTGATATAACCACTGTTGAGTCCCTCATGCCTCAGTGCTTAGCTCCACACCCATACTCACTGGGGAGGACCAGGTTAAACTCAATGGATCACAAAAGAAAAACCAATAAAAAAAAAAAAACATGCAAGTTGGAGGAGACATGGAAAGAGATGGATTACACAGTGAAAGAGGAATAAGAAAGGGTGAAGGATGGGTATAATGAGAATGAATTATAAACATGTATAAAGTAGTGAAAGAATAAATGTATTTAAAAAGAAAAGAAAATGAACTCTTTCACATAAACCAGCGAAAGAGTTTCTTTTCTTTCCTTTTATTCATGCATTACATTTTAATATATGTTTCTCTATTTTTTTTAAATTTTCTATCAGTTACCTAATATGACGAAACTTGTATTCTTTTTCATGTAGTATCTGCTTTGAACAAATACATCTCTATGGCATCTGTTCTTTACAGAAGTTGAACATCAGGATCTTTGCTCTCATAGTGTCAACACATGTTGCCATAGTCATGATGAAGGAGAAGAAAAAGTTAAGGGGTGATTGCAGAACAATTGATTCCTGAATTCAGACTTGACTCCTGGCCAAAGCAAGTCAGTCAGCTTTTTCTTAAAGAATTTAAGAACGTACCCAGGAAAGAGAACTGGATGCTTAAGACAAAATTTCTATAGTAAAAATAAGAATGTTTTTTCTCAACGATGTAAGAATAGGTACAATGCCAGGTAGTGGTTGGCCAGCACAAAATAAACTCAAATGTATTTTTGAAGTTTTTAAAAATATTTTTGTTGCATAATGCTTTTACTGAACAATTTTTCCTCTTATGGACATTTTGTTTATATTATTATGGTTTCCAATTGTGTGTCTTCAAGGGATTTCTGTGCATATGCAACTATGTCTCTGCCTTCATATGTGTTTCTTGTGCTTTTTCTTTGGCTAATATTTTTTTTCTATTGGTTTCTTGGTTTTGTCCTTTTCAGGTTTCTTTGTTGGTTTTTTTTTCATATTCCTCTTCTTTTCTTTTTTTTTTTAGATGCCTGTTTGTTTTCTAATGAAAGAGAGCAAGAAAGGGTGTGGATTTGGGTGGGTAGGGAGGTGAAAAGGATCTGAAAGAAGTTAGCTGAAAGGAAACTGTAATTATAATACACTGTATGAAAAAAATTATTTTTAATAAAAATGCACGGTGCTAATCTCAAAACAATGATTCAAGCAAATAGTATATGCTTAACTTTTTTTAGTTTTCAGTAAAAAACGAAAACAAAAATTAATTTATTCTTAAAGTATTAATTGTTTTAATTAAACAATTAAAAATTGATCAAATTAAATGTGGAAATGATTTTAATGAAATATGCAGGGAATTAAGCTCATGTTAAAGAATATTATAAAAATATATAGTTCTTTGAATTTTAAGGAGTTTATAAATTATCTAGTAAAAAGAACTACGAACCTCTATCCCCACCCCCGTGCTTCCAACTTTTCCTGATGATCTTGTTTGCTTTCAACTTCCAGGAGGATCTGTATATGCTTTCTTTGGGTTTACCTTGCTATTCGGCTTCTCTGGGCTTGTGAGCTAAGCGCTTAGTGACCTTTGTTTTATGGCTAGGGTCCACTAATGAGTGAGTACATACCATAATCATCTTTCTGGGTTTGGGTTACCTCACTCAGGATAGCGTTTTCTATTTCCATCCATTTGCATGCAAAATTCAAGATGTCATCGTTTTTTATCGCTGAGTACTATTCTAATGAGTATATAATCCATACTTTCTTGATCCATTCTTCCATTGAGGGGCACCTAGGTTGTTTCCAGGTCCTGGCTATTACAAATAACTATGCTATGAATATATAGACCCACATTCACATCAGAGCGGTGGACTGAGCTCCCAAGGTCTAGTCGAGGGGCAGAAGGTGGGAGAAGAGGAGCAGGGAGGTTAGGACCGTGAGGGGCTGGTCCACCTAATGAGACATTGTGCCTGATCTAATGGGAGCGCACCAAATCCAGCTGAACTGGGACTGAACGAGCACATGATCAAACCAGACTCTCTGAATGTGGCAGCCAATGGGGGCAGAACGAGAAGCCATCAACAATGACACCAGGACCTATCTCTTCTGCATGTATTATCTTTTTGGGAACCTGGTCTTTTTGGATGCACACCTTCCTAGGCCAGGATGGAGGGGGGTGGGCCTTGGACTTCCAACAGGGCAGGGTGCCATGCCCTCTTTTGGGGAGGAAGGGGGAGGGAGGAGGGGTGGGGGGTAGTGGAAGGGGACTCGGAGAGGGGGAAGAAAGGTAAAATTTTATTTTTTTTTTGAATGGAAAAAATAATAAAAAAAGAAATAAGTACATAAAAAAGAACTACGAAGAGATTAAGAGATAAGATTAAATAGATAACAAGTGTAGTATAAACTTTATTTTTACAACTTGGCTTAAGGTATAGTATAGCAATCTTCCAAAATAAAAATTTACAAATATTAAAATACTGGCTGTGTGCCAAGAAGTTGGCAGTGTTTGTGTCTCAGAGACACAAGTGGGTCCATCATGCTGGATTGGGTGGGGTGAGCAGATAGTATCATATATACCCTAGTTATGGCACAGCTTAAGTTTTAAGAAGCGTTTAGCATTTTAAAAAGCACTCCTGGACAGTAAAGAATTACAGATATGCAATAAAGGCAAATCCAGATGAGCCATAGTGTTGGATAAATGTACATAGGCTTGGGAGAGAGAAAAAATATAAACAATTATAAAAAGAAGTAAAGATTCTTTTTAAAAGGTAAAGTCTTTACAGAGACAGAGTAATAGAGTAAAAAAAAATAATAACCCCTGTAAAGATGGAAAATTCACAGAGAGTCTGGATTATGTATATTATTGTGTTATCTTTGACTGTTTTGACTGAGAGAGACATTTGATTCTGGGGACTGCTAAACTATGCCAACATATATATTTCAAAGGTATCTTGAATTCAAAATTTGGGTCTAATTCAAAAAATGAGGTGTCTCTGACTATTTTTGTAGGCCTTCGGAACCCCACTTCTCATATTAAATTGCTTTGCCCAACCTTAATACATGTGGAGAAACTTACTTAGTCTTGCTACAACTTGATATACTATGTTTTATTGGTATTCATGGGAAATCTACCCATTCATGAACAGAAAAGGAGGAGTAGTAAATTGGGATTGAGGAACATAGGAGGGATGGAGGAGGGACTGGGAGGAGAGCAGGGAGAGGAAACTATAGCAAGGATGTAAAATAAATAAATAAATTTATTAAAAATAATAATATTTCCCCTATTGGGCTATAGGATTATAATAAATACATTTAAAGGCCCTGAATACCCAACATAAAGTAAGCATTATAAAACTATACCATTATTTATTAGTACTGTTTCAAATACATGCCCATACATTTTCATTATTCTCAACAATATAGTAGCTACTTAAACAAATTGCAAGATGACAAAAAGCAAAAAGCATGCAGGACTATATATGAGGACTGCCAAAAGATTTTGCTGCAAGTAATGATAACTATGAACCTGGGTTCAGTTAAAGAGATAGGATTTTACAAAGGTCCTGTTGTATCAGGTTCTAGTAGAGGGTAGATATTGATAAGAGTTTAGATGTTTAGTATCTAATATAAATTAATTATAATGTCAAGTTTGCCTCTTTATATTATAAAAGGGTTTGTTACAGACCTGGAATTATAAGACCAAATTATGAAAGTAGAGTGTTTAAAACAAGTAAAATGTTTCAGAGTAACTGAGGTCGATGAAAATCTTTGAAAAGCAAAGTTATGCTAAATGTATCAGAGTCATAATGTGCTGGTGAAATATTATTTTCAAATTCATTCTTCTTCAACGCCTTTTGAAGATTTTGTAAATTGTTTGCCATGAGTAAAGGAATATTATGACTTAGGAATATATAATTTTATGAATGTTTAAATGTTAAAGTTTTGTGTTAAATCTTTCAAAGTGGTTTATATTATACTTTGCTCAAAAATAGACACCAAGATTTCAGTTACTCAGTACAAACAAAGATGCTATGTGCAATATGGTTTCTCCGGAATCTGATCGCTTGTGCCATGAAAGTATTTAAGCTAGAGTGCCTGCAGCATCTCAGCATGCCAGCATCTCAACTCAAGAACTCCATGGCCACCTTGGCAGAGAAAGATGATCATGTGTTAAATGAATTTCACGAATGACTCCATTAGAATGTGTCATTGGGCCCTAACTATTAGGCCCACATGACTCAGGTAGGGTAAAAGAGCCAGCTACAGTGGGCACTTGAAGTCCCTACAACATCTGGGAGCCACTTAAGGACTAGATATCAAGATCTAATTGAGCTAAGTAGCGAGGAAATGAGCAGTTTCATGGCAAGGTAACAGCTCGCATTCTGGCAACCAACTAGCAGTGTCCTCAGTCAGAGGCTTACAGCTCAGATCTGAATTAGACAAATCCGTAGTGTAAGGAGCATCCTTTCCAATGTAGGTTTCCTGGTTTATTTAAATTTAGTGAAACCATTTAAATGAATCTGCATTTTTTATTATCATAGAAAGTACAGAAATATGCTAAAATAGATTAAAACAACCATATCCTCTTGTAAGAAATGTACAATATTTGACTGTAATGGAAAGCATTTATATTCTAAAATATCTGGATATGAATCCGTGTGTAATGATGTGTAAAAATGATATAAGAAACTGTGAGAGTCTATAAACAAAAGCACAATGACATGCTCAGGAATCACAGAAACAGGAGAGAATTTCCAAGAGGTGGAATTTCTTAAATCAGGCCTTGAAATTGGCTGAGCATCAGGAAAGATTGACACTGTTGAGACAGCAGACAAGCAGTTTTGTATTGTGGCTTAAATATAGGAAGGGCTGGGGCATGTTTCACTGGGGAATCAATTTGAAGTTTCTGGTTCTATTTTCAATGATACTTTCTTATACTTTCAGAAGAACCTCTTCAAAGGAAAGTTAAAAAGGTTTCTTTTTAACATATGTATATATACACTCACATATATAGTTGTACACATTCCTACATCTATGTATATATATGTATATGTATACCTCATAGCCATTTCTTTGGCCTATTTCTTCCTTTCTCTGTTGCTTATATACTGTTAGATGTCATGTACAATACCTCTTAAATCTAACTTTACTCAATCAGAAGCCAGCCTTTTTCTAGTCATTACATAGAAGATATGCTATTTCTGATATATATCATATACTGTATGTTACATATATTTCATGTGCCACATATAAGATCGGCTTTGTTTTGAGCACCCCAGAGTCAGGTTAGGACATCTGGGGAGATTTCATCTGACTTGAAAAAAAACAAGACAGATGAGATGACTTCCAACCAAGTGTCAAGTTGTTTATCACCAAACCTGAACCGGAGTTTGAGCCTCAAAAACCACCAGGTTAAGGCAGGAACTGTTTCCTGAAATGCTGTCCTCCAACTTACACATATCACACACACACACACACACACACACACACACACACACACACACACACACACACACACACACACACACTTACATGCACAAACATGTATGCACACAAACATACCACACACATGCACACACACACTCACACACATGCACACATACTCACACACATAATCAAACATGTGCGCACACACACACACATGCAAAAAATATGTAAGAGACTCCACCAGAAATTAATTTACCAGCGGTTGAACATCCCTCAATGCAATGGAGCAAAGGCATGGAGGAGTGGCTAGGAGCATACCATTGCAGGGCATCAAATACCAACTTTACCAACCTGAATTTTGTTGGAAGGAAACTATGATTTCTATCATGTTTAGAAAGAAGCAGATAGTTGGAGCTTTATACTCTGCACTGTGAGCCAGAATCTTTGAATGTGAGCATAAATTTTGAATTTGCCTGAGGAGAAAGCAATATCTAAAACTTACAGAGGTGCTGTAAGAGCCAAATTGTGCTCCAAGTAGCCATATGCCCTGGTTTGCATCTTACAACTCACATAATTTCATTACAACAAATCTTACCATGAGGCAATTATACTCGTTTTCTTGGGACATGAATTCCCAAAGGTGTAGCAAGGCTCAGATTCTCCAGCAAATGTTTCAAACACGTCAGAGACTGAAAGTCAGTGCAATGTATTTCAATAAGATATGAATCCAGATACACACAGATTGAGACATATTACTTGCAAGTGTAAATAAATATAAGGATATGTTTTATTCTGATTTCTGACAGCAAGGCATATTTGATTCATATGTTTAATATGCTTTGCCTCTTTTAGAGGAGAAGAAACTGCAGTAATGCTACTCATCACACCAAACATTTTAGAAGCAAGTTTTTTTTTTTATAAATCAGAACTAAGATAAGAGGGTGAAAGGCAGACAGGGTGGTTAGGATTTATTCAAGGAAGAAGGTTAGCTGGGTTGACAATCCTTCTAATGGTCCCAGTTCATCAGCTTGGAACTCCTTTGTGTGTGCTTCCGACCCTGATACATTGCTCTCCTGACCTCTCTGGAGTGATTCTTAGCAAAGCTAAAAGGCTCACACAGATATCACATATCCAGAGAATTTTTATAATAGTCCTTCCCATGCTGACATGCTAAATTATATAGCTAAACACACAATAATTTATATATGGTTAGACATTTTCTTCAGTTTTCTGAGGCACACATGGATCTCTACATTAATATTTTGGTTAGTTGCTGAGCTGTGATTTAAGACAAAGCTTGCATGAGAGCATACATCATGGTTGAGCAACATAGTCAAAGGTTGCTCAGTTCCAAAATTTACAACGAAATCAGCATATTATTTTCTATATTAGCTTTTTAAAAGAATTATGGATAAAAACAGCATAGTAAACAGACAGTGAGTAGGTTTTGTCATTTATTAGAATATTCGGATATGGATTGTAACCCTTGCTTGTATTTTAAGAAAAAGAGATAAACTCTTTAAGCTTTATTTTTTTTCTCATATATAAAAAGGCAATAAGAATTTGATTGCTAATGTCAGAAGAAATTTAAATATCATGATTTACTATAGGGTTGGAAATAGGGCTACTCACTATGTGCTCTTGTGAAGCTATGAAGGATATGAATGATCACATATATAACCAGATGTATTTTTGCACCACTGGATAGTGTGCAAAGATGAAGAAAAAAAATAGGTTTTCACATTTAGCTTTAATTTTTGTGTGTCTTTCCTTCATGAGATTTCAGTTACAGGTTTTGGCTATGGTCTCTGTTTGCCTTAACCATTTCTCCATTGATGTGATTACCCACATTTCCCCCTCTCCAAAATGACACTCTAATATATTCATTTTGTCTTCATATTCTCTCTAAATTAGGAAGGTTTTATTCTTACTCTTTGTAAACCTCTTTCTATTGTCCGTTTTTGTTTATTGTGTACCGAAGTACTCAGCTGTAAAATTCAGAAACTTGGGGATCTTTCTTGCTTTCCTCGTTTCTTCCTCCATGCCCCCCACATCACCATTCACCTATAATCAGGACATTTCCATCTGTTTCCCTCTTGACTGAATTTTTTGACTTCAGTTTCTATCAGTAGCACAGTTCTTTCAACTCTTCCATTTACAGCAGTTACTATCATCAGAAAGGTTCTGGATCTTGTTTTAATGCAAATTGGGCCTTATCATTCTCAGTGTAAGACCTTTCAGCAAAGCTCCTTGAATTTTATGAGGTGAGTGTGTGGCTTAGTGTTAAAGTGCTTAACTAATACTACAAGGCCTCATATTAAGCCCATCTCTCTCCTCTCTCTCTCTCTCTGTCTCTCTCTCTCTCTCTCTCTCTCTCTCTCTCTCTCTCTGTCACACACACACACACACACACACACACACGGGGAGGGGAGAGCCAGAGAAACAGAGACAGTGAGAGACAGAGAAACAGAGAGGGACCTAGAGACACACACAGAGAAAGAGTGCTAACAAAAAGCAACAACAATGAAATCTTATGGTTTTTAAATGGAGACTGCATTTTTAATTCTTTCCAGGCCATTCTGTGTCATATCCTGACTACTTCAACTTTCAGCCTCTTTTTACCTACAGTCTTAATTCTAAGGATGATGTTTTCACTTCATTAGTTCTGGCTTAGAGCATTGGCCCCTGTATTCTTTTGTTGCTGAATGCCCAGCACTGCTTTAAATGAGTTTGGTCATAGAATATTTATTTTCCCTTGGAATGTACACAGCTTGAGTATATTTGTTTGCACCTTACACATTTTGCTGTTTTAATATATGCAATCTCTAGCATAACAGTTGGATTAATTGTTGACAACCTAGTAACTGAATGTCTGTTAATTTAAAAAAATAGGAATTATTCTGCACATAGCTTAGCACATTGTGTTTGGATATTTTCAATTGCTATTGCCAATAAACAAAGAGTATGAAAAGAAATTGAGGCATATCCATCAGGAAGACTTAAAAACACTCAAATTCTTTTTGCTTCTCTGCTTTTAATTTTAAATCAAAGGAAGACTCAGTGCTGGACATCACATCTCTAGGCAGCTCTCCCACTTCTGATGTTTTAATGTTGATTATAAGGAGTCTTACTATTTTCACAAACTGTATTTTATGGGATGATCACATGAAAACTATGATAAATAGAGTGGAGATTTTGATTTACTCGTCCTTAAGGATAGTAAATTATTTCACTTATAATCATGATGAGTTTCGCAAGGTATTCACAAATGTGTAATGGTATACACCAAAATAAAAGCTAGCATGAGCGCTCATCTAACAGTTTTCCACTTACGCCACTTGAGGCACTTGTGTTTTCTTCTATACACCCCAAAAGGAACTATGAATTTCCTTGCTCAACTCAGTGAGTGATATGGCCACACCCAATAGGGACATCTCAAGTGTGGACTAAGAATACATAAAAGGACACACATGGACTCCAACATGGATGATATTGCATCTAATTGGGAAGGAACTTTATCATGCTGCATCCAGAGCACATGGAATACTGAAATATAATTATAAGGAGAGAACTACTTAGACTTCCAATTAGAAGAGAAATGGTGGGGAATGTGTTAGTATTTGAGCCAGAAGGTTCAGCTGAGAGCAGATGGATTCCCTGTTCCTAAATAGATTATCTACCACTAACACTTTCCAAAGTGGTTTTCCTTGCTTTTTTGCCAACCTTTTGGAGTCAGATTAGGAAATTCCAGAAACCATACTCTGTATCTGACTGCCATATTTTCTAAATTCTCTATATGTTTCATACATATAACGTAAAAATAATATGATAGCTCTCAGTTGGCAGAGTACAAACCGTGTTGGCATGCAAGTTGCTTACATTATTATATTCTTTCTAGGTGGCTTAAAAACTATGGGACCTTCACTTGAAACTAGTGGCCCTCTAAAGTAGGGTCTGTCCTTGAAAACTAAGTAGGGAATTGTGTAATGCCTGTATGCGTCCTGCTATCTGAGAGTAAAGGTCCACCCTGCCGCCACTCATTTCAGTTGTATCTGAAAATAGAAAGATGTTGCTTCTAGCACCCCTGGTGGCTGGGCTTGCAGTTTGTCGAAGATATGCATTTTGACATTTACATTGAAGATAATACCTTACCCTTCATTCTGTATAGACTTTTAAAAGTTGTCTCTTGTTCATTTCTTCTTGAAACATGTTAGGGACAAAGAAAAGATAGAGGGAAATGGGCAAACATTTTCTGTGTCAATAATGAAAACACAACCAGAAAGACAATCCTATGGTGAATAAAAATCTTGCATATAAAGCATGTTTTATCACAAAAGTCTCACTTTTTGGTATAAGTATCTCTTATATCATATAAATAAGTATCTCTATTCTTACTAAGTTGATGATATTGGGGATATGAAGAAAGTAACATAAAGAACATTGGTGTATACCATGTGTAGTGGCAACTGAGAGGATGATGCTGTTTGGTGTGAGCAACTTTTCCTCTCTTTCACGCTGTCTCTAATCGTGCATTGAATTAAAAGGAAAGAAAAGGAAATTATTTCATTTCCCTTTGTTGGATAATGTCATGGAAATGTCAGAGTTCTCTCTGCGTGATCACATATCTCTTACGAGTCGGTAGCTGCAAGACGCTTAAACACAGCAGTGTCAGAAAGCACCATTTCAGAGTGAGATCACCATTTCCAAGCGAACAGGACTCAGAAACTGTGGAATTATTCAAGGTAAACTGTGAGCCACAGCCAGTAAAATTTTATGAATGGTCCTTAGGTTTTGATGAATTGGACAATTTTACATGGCTCTTACTTTCTGCCCTGTCTTCAGGTCATATTTTTTTTCTTTGAAGCTTCATTCCACCCTAAGCTTCTTTGCCATTTAAATGTTCAAGAAATTCTCTTTTCATGATCCCGAGTAGTGGGAATACCCTCTTTGGAAATGACATTCTTAGATAGGACATGGAAAGAACAGGGCATCTTGTCAGGCTGTGAAGTTTTTCCTGGCTTTGGGTAAAGCTGAAACGTCATGCAAATCATCATCTCATACAATAAAGATCCTGTCAGTCTCCTGATTTTGTAGAAACCAGCATCCTGTTATGCTAATCCTCTTCCTATCGGGGTCTCTTTTCTCACAGAACCTTAGGATGAAAATGCACTTGCTTTGTAAAAGGATGATGAACTCTTACATTATTGTGGAAGCTGACTTTAAAAAAAAAAAGAAATTGATGTCTTCTTGGAATCAGTTCCCATAGACTATTGAGAAGACACAAGCGTTGAGCGTATAAATATTACTGAAAAATAGGAAAGACAGACAGGAAGGTGGGAATGTAAATGTTAACAGGATGATCTGAGATGGGGAGGAGCTTAGAATGGAGGCCTATTTTGACAAAGGTATTAGTATATTTTATATATTAATAATTATACATTTAAAATAAATGATATGTGAAATACACTATAAAACATTTATAGATAATTTGAGAATTAAAGATAAATTGTAAAGAAATAAAACATGATTTTATGTTCCCTTAATCAAATTTTCCCATTATTAGCTCTTTTTGCTATCATGGTATGTGTGTCAAATTAAGGAACCAACACTGGTATATTTAGTAGAAATCCAGACTATATTAGTATTGTATCACCTTTTCTTTCTGTCTTATGATTTAAGCTGGAACACTACATCATATCAATCATCAAGTGTTCCAGGTTTCATTGGTTTTTGACAGCCTCAACCTTCACCTTACTTTTATGATCTTGAGGAATGCTAGCCATGTCTAAGCTCTTAGTTATATTTGGACTTCCCTGTCAACTCCTTACATAAGTGTTGCTATTCTTATATTTTAAAGTTACCAAAAAGACATTAATACCAGCTATGTCTTGAAGGAGGAATTATCGGGGATACATTAAGGTGAGATGGAGGCAATATTTACAGGGGAAAAAATCTTTTTCCTTTGTGTAACCTCAATGGACTTGGCCTATCTAATTACCAATTAAAGTTATGTTATAAAGGGCAGATAAAAATAGCCATCATGAGAATTAATAGACAAGTATCTAATATTGATTAAAACCAACGCTGCGGGGCATTCGTGAACATCTCATCTCTCAAAGGGTTTGTAACGTGGCAGAAAACACTAATGCATTACTATACAATTCAAAATTCAGCATAGAAAGTGCTGAATCATGTGAGAAAAAAAGTGTTATTTTATCTTAAGTATGTTGGAAGTTAAAAGTAATGAAAAGAATTATAGATGAAAGGTGGGTGAGTACAGAAAAAATATAATATGGTGTTAAAATTAGAAGCAAGAAAACACTAGGCTAATTTTTGGAGGTAGGGAACAGGTCTGCAATTTCAGATACATAAAGCTGATTCATAAGGGACAACTGAATTGAGAAAATTGAATTAAGTGTTTTAAGTACTAGGCTGAGGTAATGCCTTTTTCAGTGGTTGGAGATTGGGCTAAAACTCAGACTAAGTAATAGCCAGGATGAGGGTTAAATCCCAGGATCGTCAAAGAGAACGTAGTATAGATTGGAGACATTGAACATAGGCTGCAGAAAAAAAAAAATACTGAGTGATCTAAAATTATAGAATAATGAATTTGAAGATGTTCAATCTTGATAATCTAATGTTCTTGTTAATTCTGGAGGTAAAAAGGATCTGTGAAAGGGAAAAATGAGGAATATGGAATGTTTCATTACTTTACTATATGTTGACAGCTGTAAGGATGGGAGCAGAATTTAATAATAAGAGGTTAAGCACAAACAGTACCAGACAAAGTAATGTCCATCTGGGACAAGATACGCAAATTCAAACATTCTTGGTAATGTAGCTTTTAATTCTCACTCTATTTTAAGGGATTTTTAAATTTTATTTTTATGGTGAACCTTGATTCGTTTTCCATATACAATGAATCAGTACTACCTGCCCTCTTAAGTGGGAGATTCCATTCAATATTCTCAGGGGATACCTGAAACTCTAAATAAGACTAAACCCCTATATATATATTGTGATTTTACCCATTTAATTTATAAATTAAGCACAGTGAGGGATTTACAACAGCAATAGTAAATGCGATAATTAGTGTACCTCGTTCACATGAGAGAGTTTAGGATCACCTGATAGATGAGTCTCTGGAATGTTTATGAGAGATAATGTAGGAAGACCCATCTTAGAATGGGCAGAACTACTCCCTAGGGAAGCATGGGGTCCTTGGACTCTATAAAGTGGAAAAGGGAGATGCCTTTAGTTTGCATTTTTCCGTGCCCTCTTCTGACTGCAGAAATCATGTAACCAGTTAAAACCAGCTCCTGTGCTTTGGCATCCCACTTGATGGACTGTAGGCTTTGAACCATGAGATAAGATAAGCCCTTCCTACTATGTTGTTTTGGTCTAGTATGTTATACTAGCAGTAGAAAAAAAACCCTAAGAAATATAGAGAAATTAGGACAATCCATGGTGATAAAATTATATGGATGTGCTCTATCCTGTCCACTCATCTATCTTCATCTGTCTCTCATCTACCTCTATTTTACTCTCATACTCCTGCATTAGCACATGATGAGGTGAAACAAGGGAATCACTAAGCATTTACATACACTATAACTGTAGTCTTTGTGTTTTGAGGGCAACAAAAATAGCACGGATTTGTTTTTTGCCCTTACTACTTCAAAACTGAGGATCTCCTCTCAATGCAGTTCTTATCAACCACAGAATATGATATCTTTCATATCTGGTTAATAGATAACACTTGCTTTTTCATTTTGAATAATTACTTAATAGCTTTTCTCTGCCTTGGCTACATAAAGTCTACTTGAATATACAACAATACAACAGCTGGCCGTGGGTCTACTGAAGGACCCAGTAACTTCTGAGTGGATGCTAGACTATAGAATGGTTCAGATCCTAGGCAGGATGCTCTGGCATGAGTTACTCAAAGTGGCATAGAATTTAAACACTTAAATTGTTTAATTTTGGAATTTTACATTTAGTATTTTTCAAAGTGTTGGCCTCAGGGAAAACTAAATTCTCAGGAATCAAAGTCACAGATAAGGGGTTGAAGCCACGTCCTTAGAGGTCAATCTTTTTTTTAAGATTTTCTTCTAATCCAATCTTGAGAGGACATTGTTCCATTGTTTGATTTTATTGTCTTGTGTTTGCCTTCTATGTGTAATATAAAAATATGCTATAGAGAAAAAGGAGTGTATTTTATTATGATAAAATGTAATAAGTATAAGTTGTGTGCAGTTTGCTAATGAAACATAAAAGAAAGTTTATTTTTCTTACCATTTTAGGCATTTTTTGATCATGATGTTTAATAAACTTGAATTTGAAAGACTGCCTGCTAGAACAACTTAACTTCTTACTCATTTTATCAGTTTCTATGTAGCCTAAGGCCTGGCTCAAAGGTATAACAAAAACCTAATATGAGACATTTAATTTTATTGAAGCAAAACTACTCAGAGTATTAGACAATGAATTATAAGGAAATAATATCAGTTGTCATGTTAAATATAATATTGTGCAAATATTTTACATTAGAGATTATTTTCATTATTAGAGTAGCAACCTTGATATGGTAAATGTGTCAGTGAATATCATCACTGCCTTCATTTCTGTTAGAAAGAAAATTCTCCTCCCCTCTATTAAACACTGCAGCAGAAAAAAACCTTACAAACCTTGAGTGTGACTTCCTGATGAAAGAACACATGTGAGATGGTGTAGCATAAACCATATGCTCTTTCGCAGCCTCTTTCATGGTTGATGATGCAGGGTCTTAGTAGTGCCTTTGTTATATTGAGTGGAAATCCTCCTTCTCCCCAAGATCCACCCATTTTCTAAGATCTCTTGGATGTGTACAGATAGATGTGAAAATAATCATCAAAGCTCCTCATCAGTTGTTCAGAGGCACTTCCATTCAGTTACCAGAGTCCCGTTTACAAGCTAAACCACATTGACTTCAACCGCATCTCCAGTGATGCAGCTTTTATTGTTCCCTTCATTTCTGGTAAGCTGTAGACTAAATATTGGCCTCTTGGGTGTCATCTAGGGCTCTGAGGCATAAAAACAACCCACCTTTCATGCTTATAGGTTCTATACATTAAGTAGTGATTTATTTGCAATGGCTAATTGTCCTAGCTTTTTAATTAGAAACTTCCCCAGACTTTTTTAACTTAGATGGATTTTGGAGGAATCAAATTCTGCGAATAGCCTTCATTTTAACTCCTTCCTGATTTGCATCAGGAAAAGCCAACAATGGCACAGAGATCAAATTTCTCTACGCAAAGCCCAGACTCACTGTCACATTCCTTCCTCAGATAATTTTCATTCATTGGAATATAAATTAATGATTGGCATTGGTGGCCAGTGATAGACAGGCACCATCACAAATTTAAGCCTACAACTTGGTTTTACAATCTGACTGACTGTTGGACAGAAAAAAAAAAAAATCAGGAACCTGGATGTGTGGTTAAATCACTGCTTAGACTAGAACGATGGAATCAACAAGAAGAGTCTTCCTCAAATGGACCTGAAAAGCCATGAAGCCCATTTCTTTTCAAGTTCTCAAATTAGTTAAATTTGACATGGAAGAGGCATGTCAAGAACTACCTTCCAAATGCTGGTTCAGTATGCTTTAGAAAAAGTTCTGGATTTGGAGAGTTGATTTATTTCTGGTTCAGAGCTGATGTAGTTTTATGACTTGGGGCAGACTTTTCACCTCTCAAACACTTTCTTCTGTGAAGTGAGGAGGTTGCAGAATTAGGATCAAAGTTTTCAGTTTCAACTTTCGTATTAATTGGAGCAGGGAAAGGGGACCCTTCACTAGCTGGCAGCTGTGACTTGTTTAAACCTATGGCATTGCTGTAGAAGAGAGCTTACTGTGAGGGTTTCTGAATCTTAGGCTTACTAGCTATCAAAATATCAAGATGTCTTGGCTGTGTTAAATTAGTCCACTTTCAGAATGTTGGGTACTAAAACAGCACTTGAGCAAAATTTCCACCAATCTCCTTAAAGTTCCTAATAGAAGGATAACTGCCATGGTTATTTAGTAAAATCTCTCTCTCTCACTCTTTTTCTCTCTCTCCCTCTTCTTCCCTCCCTCCCCTCTCTCTCTGTCTGTCTCTCTGTGTGTCTCTTCTTTACCTGATAGGTTTTATTTTTACACTCATTTTATTTTTATGTGTCCTACCTTTATTTGATTTTCTGAATTATTCTTATCCTATGCCTGATTAAGTTAAATGAAGCATATTAATTGTTTTCCCTCTACTTCTTTGTAGTGTTTTCTCTCATTCTTAAGTAGCTGATTGCAAAAACAAGTAACCATAGTATGTGACTTTAAAATTTACAAAATAAAGACGCCACTACCTTTTGTACTATCACACGGAACTACTTGGAGGATGTTCTAGACAAGAAATATGCACAGTCATTGATTCTTATTGATCCCTTAGTGTACACAAAGGGAAATTAGCTGATCTTAAATTTCAAAGATGGATTTTGTAGCCATCAGGACTATCCGCAGAACCATCATTTCTCTTCTTGAGCTGTTCTCAACACTGTTGGTTAGAGGTCTGGGGCATCCTCCATAGAAGCAGAGAATGAACAAAAGGACCATGGTGCTGACCTACCTTCAGGCTTGTTTATTGTGGGTGAGGTTTATAGGGCATGGTTAGAGCCTGTCAAAGCTACTATCTTACTCTTAGAGTTGATGTTAAATACTGCTGCTGTTTTTGTGTAACTTAGCTAATGTGTTTAGACACCACTGGATTCTAAATACTGGAAATTCAGCAAACAGAATTAATCGATTTTCCTCTAACAAGGTTGTCCTGTAGAAATGGATACTGCCACACCACACTGTGAACTGCTTAACACCTACAACTTAAATAACCACACTGGTGATGAACTTAGCTTTGAAAGGGGGATTAGAACTCCGTGGCTGAAGACTGCCAAAGGGAAAAAGCTGTGGCAGAGCTTGGGTCTCCAGAGGGCTCATTAGAAGAAAATTACGTGAGAAAGTCATGCCTCCCCCCACCCCTCAACTTACTGTGTCTTATTCCTTTGCACTGAATGCTTTGAGACTCACTGCAAGGTGCATCTGTACTTCAGGGTTTGACCACAAGCAGAGAGGTTGTGCAGCTAGAGCCGGGATTGCATTTTCACCCAAAGGAATCTACAGATCATCTGATCAGCTTTGGGGGAAAAGGAAATTTGCTCTTACAGCATGCTCTTCAATTCTGAGGTGTCTGGGTATTCAATGGCTATGTATTCCCATCCGGACACAATTCAAAGTGTGAAGTTGGATGTTTGCAGGTTTCTATGCTTTTGGTCAAACTTTATTCTGGAACTGATAATTATATTAGCTGAAGCTTTCTCACAGCTTTCCTTCAAGAGGGACAGGAGTTCTGAGTTATGAAGTCAGGAGCAGTTGAATTGGCATGAGGGTAGAAAACAGCTCGACTACAAAAGGTTCATGATCCCAAATGTGCTCATTTGCCATTTACAGTGGAGTTTACACTATTTAGGGTGCATTTGCTTTTCCTATTTTGTACTTTCATAATAATAAAGTCTCAGACCTTATGAAAACACAGAGAAGACAAAGATTAAAAAGGATTAGTTAGAAAAAATGATAATAATAAAATAAACCAACCAAAACCAAAATCAAAAACCTCTCAAGAAGTAGGCATATGTGGAATGTAAAACTGTCTTAAGCAGAAATAGTAAGAAATGAGAAAGATACTCTACCACCACCATTTGGAATGATTCTCTTTGAAAATGTACTTAATTATGGAAACAATCACTGTGCTGTATTTGAAAGTAGATTCTCAACACCTGGGGCAAATAGAGGAGGGTCTAGAATACATACATGATTTTAAAATTTTTGTTAGTAGCATATGAATTATTATTATACTATTCTTACATAACAAGGAAAGGAAATTCAGATTATAAAAGAAAAAAATGTAGGATTGGTCTTTCCCTTTAATATTGCATTATTTCCCCATCAAAATAATTGGATCATTAGGTCAAGGAAATAAAAGCGATGCGTTCTCTTTAAAAATGTACATCTGGGAGAAGCTGGAGTTTTATATCTACAGTATTGGAAAATATTTATTCTTAATTGTTTTATTTCTCTGGGAGAATGAGAGTAGTAAATTAAAATTGTCCATTTATTTATATATTTGTTTTATCCTCCCAACAGTCAACTGTCATTCATGTTGTCTTGTGTGGCTTAATCTCATTACACAGTTCTCTGTGTCTAAAGCCTTAAACTAACAGTTCATAATGGGATTACATAGGCTTGCTTGCTTTCTGCCATCTTCCAAACAAGGTTACACAAGAATATTTCTCTGTCCTGCTTTTTATGTTCTATTTTATTTGTCTGTCTTAAAGTGTTCCCACTGAAGTTTATGTCTTGTTTTCCTTTCCTACTTAGATCCATTTTAAGATTTTTAATTAAAAATTCTCTCTCTGTCTCTCTGTCTCTCTGTCTCTCTGTCTCTCCCTCTCTCTCTCTCTCTCTCTCTCTCTCTCTCTCTCTCCCCTTCATTCCTCCCTCTCTTTCTCTCTGGATTGCTTTAAAGCTTATCATAATGTCAGCAAGGATTTCAGCATTAATCAGAAATGCGCATGCATGTATTGAATACACAGAGAAACAGGTTTATGGCAAGAAATCCAAATAAGCATTCTTTAGATTATCTGAAACAAAAGGTAATAGGAAAATACTGACATTCAGTCCTCCAACCAAGCAATTTGTTCAACTTAAAGGGTACCTAGAAATTTCTTCTATAATGAAAGGAACTTAGTATGTATCTAGACAATAAATCACAGCTTTGTATTCTGCAATTAAAATTCCATAAAGAAATTAACCTAGTGCAAGTATCCAAGTATAAATTAATTCCCCTTTTGCAAACCCTTTCAATGATGGTGTGAGCAAAATATAGTGTCATTTCTGTTGTTGTTGCCTAGTTTAATTCAGAAAAAACAGACTCATTGCCTTCCAGTTGGGCTATTGAGAAATGGCTTGAGTTACAAACTTTCTATAATGAAGCCTGTGGAAATGTAGTTGTGGGAAATATTTCAGTACTGGTTGGTAGATGGAAGTACATTTTTTAATTGAAACTTAAATGAGGGTTTTGTATTGTATTATTTGTATTATTTTGTGTTATTCAAAGTCATCTCTCCATTTTTTGAAATAATAGCATTTTGCTTTATTAGGTTTCAATGGCAATATATCACAGACATCTTAAGGAATAAAAAGCACAAGATTCATCATTTTACTATAATTATTTTAGTACCAAAACAGTAGTTTCAAAAATAAAACAATAAGTAAAGCAAATAGTTCTTTCTGGGTACACACATGATCAGCTTTAGCACTGAAAGCCCCTGTCCCACCCTGAGAGTTCTCAGTGTGTTTGAGTGGTGGGGAACTTCATGGTCAGTTTCTTTCGAAAGGTCTAATATGGTATGATAATGTCTTGTAAGTTCAGTAAATCTGGGAGGAAACAAACTTCAAGTTTCTTTACAAGGGGGGAATCTCATTTTAGGAAAGAGGATCCTGTCAAAAGGAGATGGTAGAATCTAAACACATGACCTGCTTAGAGATCATGTCACCTTTTAAAGAACATGTCACTCTTTCTCTTCCTATCATGGTGAGAGTTTTAACTAGCTGCCTTCTTCCTGTTCTTGCTGACATTTCCTTCTGAAGCACCATTATGAGTAGTTTTGAGGATCAGAAGCTAGTTAACAATTTCAGAATTATTACAATCACTGCTGTGGTCTGGAGACTAAATTCCAGATTTACTACTGATCATTGGCTTGAGACTGACAGACTATTAGAGAAAGAAACAACATTAATCCTGGTATTATATAATAATAGTTTTGGAAATTTAACTAACTAATCAATAAACTCCCCTGATATACTCCGAATGGGCAGTGATGGCACACTGTAAAGAACATGTGAAGACAAGATACAGATTCAAAAACGTGTTGGGTGAGGTGGATGCAAAGTGATGATAGACTAATAGAATATAACAATATGGTATGGTTTATAGACATAACACATGGATTCAGAGAAAGAATACAGGGCAGGGAATGCCTTTGCATTCCGGTAAAACTCAGGAGAAATACATTTACATTATTTAGATGGTGGTAAAGAAGCATGATATGGTAGATTGACTGATGCACCCATTCATTCACTCAAGAACTATGGAATTGTGCCTATATCCAATTTTAATAGTCTTTGCTTTACTTCTGTTAAAACTGAATGTGCTTTCTGCTATGATGAAAGTCAGTCTTGGGAGTCACAAACCCCAGGCCTTCCTGCCTTCTCTAATGACTCCTGAAACCCCAATTTCTCCCTTTCCTATTTCACCAGTTATTGTTTCTGTCCACCAATAGTATACAAACACTTTGTTATTGTTCATTATGAAGTAAATAAATGGCCAAAGATGCCTGATCCTACTTACTGCGAGATGGGCTCTCTCAAGATGGCCCTCTTTGCAGTTTCTATTCACTCTCTTCCCTCTCACTTGCAGGCATGCTCCCATTGTGACCTCTTCCCCTACTTAATCAATATCCTTCCTCCCAGGATGTAAATATGACATGTGCTACAACCTAATGTCAATCTTCAGACCACAGCTTGCTTAATATCCCAGCACCTCTTGCTGCAGGCTCTTTCTTCAGTTCAACTTTCTTAAAACTGTTGCCCTCCCATCCCTCACCTGATCTTCTGTCCCAACGTTCATATAAGCAGGTCTTTTCTCTACATGGAACTTCTAAATGTCTGCTGTGAATGCATGTCACTTTGTGTCATTGCCCCTTCCCACATGTTTACCCCGAGAGTCTAGAGAATATGCATTAGCATCAGGATGTCAGATGTTGTCTGCAAACTCTTGGCAACCAATGTGTTTCTCTTCCCTGAAAGAATAGAGAAACACCTTTCATGTCTTCTTGGAAATAGCCAAGCCCCTGCTTAATTTTCCCACATGGATGACTAGTAAATATACTAAAGTTTGTTCTTATATTTTAAGTTTGTATTTATTGATGGTTAGGAAGTGGTGGAGACAGAAAACAGGACTTGGAGCACGCCAGACTAGCTGGAGCAGATCAACCTGCCTGTCCAGTAGCAGAGCACAATTTCCTTCCCCCTCCAGATGTTAAACAGTTGAAAAGGTGAAACCATTGTTTAGCCCTTAGTTACTGTCTTCTCCTCATTCAATTCACAAGTGAATGCCCCTGCTCTAAGAATGTATCTCTGCATCTCTTTGTTTATTTTCATGTCTAGGCTGTTCACCATTTTCTCTAATACCCACTGTGCTCTCTCTGGCTTCTCTCCCACTCTCCCTTCCTCCCTCCCTCTCTCTGTCCCCCCCCCCCATCTCACCACTTTTCTTGCTTTGTTCTGGCCATTTCCAACCATTTTTCCCATACAACAATAGAGTAATCTTTGTATATTGGGAATCTGATCATTTATCCTCTCAACACTTTCAATTTCTTTCTCTTTCATAAGAAAACAAAATTGACTGCCCAAACTTACATATCCTGAGGGATTTAGTACCTATTTTCTACTTTTCTAAGCTAATACTAACCATTCACTTCTCAGTCCTGTCCTCTTGTGCCAGCGCCTTTCTCTATCTCAGATGTACCAAGCTATTTTGTATTTCAAGGTTCTTGTCTTGTGAGGGCACCTTTGCACATATTTCACATTATTAAGATCAGTTTTCCAATCTTATTTTTTGAGATGTTTGTGGGGGAATATATCATCTCAAGGGAAGCCCAAATTTTCTATTATGCATTCTTTGGCGTTTTTCTAGCTCTGTTCAAAGGTTATCATTTGCTATTGTCCATCTCCTTCTCCAGCACTGACTGAGGTGATCAGAGATATCTTTCTGTTCTAGTTATCCTTGTGTTATAAGTGCCTAACTGGAGGACCTGGAGTGAGACAGTCAGCTAACCCCCTAGACAAATATGGTGCCTGTGGAGCTTTAGTATGCAGATGTGTATGATCTCATCTCTGTCTGTAAATAGCTGACAATTAATGGATTATGTAATTCTTCATTGGCCTTGAATTTCCTAAACATGGAATTATCACATCATAATTATCCTGTATCTCATATAAAGAGCAGAAGGAACCAATATTATTTTAATGTATAAAATAACCAAGGCTCATTTGAACTCCTTCTGTTTTTACTACAGAGAAAAGCACTTTTGTTTTCTTTCAGTAAAGGAAAACAAACAGCCCTAAACCAGTCACTATGCCTAGAGGGACAGGGGAGAAAAGCAAGTTACTCGATTCTTTCAGTGACCAAAGAGATGGGTTCCATAAGCAGTCATCAGCTTTGCACTCACTCATGCATGCTAGCCTTGGAGACATGGTTTGTAGCTGCGCCTCATAACTCGATGCCGCCATTTCACACACCCTATCTGGCTCACTTTGGCCAGAGAAAAATGTTCTGAGATAGTCACTCCCTGTTTTTCCTTGAATTTCAGCAGAGTCTGAAGTGCACACATATAAATGCACATGTGAACTTGGGCCCTCTCTTTTTCTGCATTTTTTGGTGCTCTGTGTAGTCTGGCAGTTCTAGGTTCTAAGGCAGTTGATGTACTGATAAAACTTATAGAGAAAAATTGCCTTTAACCTTTCCAGTACTTATTCTCTGTCTCCAAGTCAGAGATTTCATCAACTATAGAAAGAGTTCATCTTTCCTTTTGTTCTAAATGCTTCTTAAATTAAAGTATTTCAATTAGAATGACCTTAGAGGGTTCTTTTTTCTTTACAAAGAGCAGAATCTTCAAAACTCTGTGTCTTGTACTAATAAAATATTTAGCACAGTAAGAAAATTTCTTTTATTATAAAATTCCCCTAGTACAATTGAGGCCATTATCAGGAAAATATGCAAACCAGTCATGCATAAGAAGAGTCCCACACAATTTCACTATAAGCAAAATTATTTTAAGCTTATCAGCACCTATGTGATCATATTCAGATAGATGTTGTTTGCATTTCAATAAAGTGGGTGGCAGTCACAAAGTACTAGCTGTTAACAAATTAATTTTGTGTATCTGACTTTTCATGGAGTCATTTAGTTCAACAGCCATTGCTTTGCAGGTCAGCTATAGCTGTTCAGTGTGACTCTTTTAAGTGACTGTATCCTACCCATGCTTCTCACTCATCTTTTTCTAAATATGAAGCTTCAGACACTTGGGAGAACAGTCATCTGTCTCAGGGTCAGTATCATTTCATAACACTGTGCTCCTGAAGTTGCAGGTGTTTTGACATAAGCCTGAAATGAGCATGCCTGCCCTGCATCAGTGACAAAAGCCATCCTTGGCCATCCAATGACTGATTAAGAATTGGCTCCTCTCTAACTGGGTGGCGGCGCACACCTTTAGTCCCAGCCCTCGGGAGGCAGAGGCAGGGGATCTCTATGAGTTTGAGGCCAGCCTGGTCTACAGAAAGCTAGTTCCAGGACTGGCTCCAAAGCTAGAGAGAAACCCTGCCTCAAAAAGCCAAAAAATTGTGCTCCTCTCTCTAAATCTCTAAATACATCCTTTAGTTGTATCTAGGAAGATTTATATTTAAATTGGTATAGGTGTGATGGCTTGAATACAAGACAGGGAAGATCTAGGAGAAATTCTGCATGCCTATCTTTAAAATTAATCTGTCTTGTCACAAGCAGAAAGAAGTTTGAATTAATAAGTTTTTGTAGGAATTCAACAGGAGGCCAACAATCAGTCTACCAATGAGCCAGACATAATGTCCAATGTTATAATGTTTTTATTTTCCCAGGCTATTTACTTAAAATGGTTACTCTCTATTGTATAGTTATTTGTTTAAAAATGATTATACACTGCCACCTCACCTACTATCATTGATATTGTGCTTCTCAACTGAGTTCCTTACATTACAGTTGGAAATTTTATTATATAATTAAATTTGGGTGCTTCTGAAGCATGAAAATTATCACCCTATTCCTACAGGAACATCAAAATTGCTAATCTTATTCAATTCCAACACAGTACTCAAATGTGGGTAAGATGAGGCTTACAAATGATGAGAAGAGAGATCCTGGAAGCAACACAAGTAAGAGAGAACACTTGATGAAATCTAGAAAAGAACAAGAAACAGCACAGCTATGCAATTGTACTCTCAGAAATGTTACCGACTATAACAAAAGAGAGATGGCTCGTATTTGTGCATACAACCCAGGGAGTAACTCTACCAGCGGCTTATGCATTGAGTCGTGGAAGAGCCAAGAGTTTGGGGTGGGTTAGAGTTTTTAAAGTTTAGACAATCTAAGTAGGAAGTATTATGAGCAAAATATATAAACTATTCCATTTCTAGGGTGTGACTATACAATCTTAGGCAAATTATTTTGTTGAGCCTAAATTTTCTCATTTGCAAATTGGTCTGAGAGTAGGGTCAATAGAAAACTTAAGATGATGGTTATTGAAAAGATGAAGAACAGTTGCAAAAATACAAAATGATGACACACAGTGCGAATCAAATGCAGAGCTGGTTAACTGAGACACAATAAAGGTGGTATTTATTGACTTCTGGATAGAATTTTATGAAGGTGAGTCTTGAGTGTAAATATCTGAGGACAGATGCAATTCTCCCTGCTTAGTTAATTTTTACAGTATCTCTAGAAAGAAGCAGGAAGAAGCTGGGATGTGTACAGGGATGATGATGCTGCAGAAAGTCACTCTGCAGCATGACTCTTCTGTTTATCTGGAGCTGATCACCATGTACATTGCAAATCACCCCTATTCAGTTTTAAGGGGCTGGTGTTTTGCTGTGTTCCAATGATTCCTAGAGATAGCCTCTTGCCAATATTTCAAAAACATAACAGTGGGAAAAGGGTCTGAAATTTAGAAAGTTTTTGAATTTGGGGACATGACCTCAAAATGCTGACCCTACTTAACTGTTTCAATACTTCCATAAGATGCACTATGGTTCAGCATCCCCTCACAGCAAGATCTCCCTTCTCCTGCCACCTTCCAGTCATTTAAGGTCATCTATATTCAGCAACTATTGGAAACCCCAACATCTACAGAGGTTTGACTGGTGAAGAATGAGTAATAACTTTGTTCTGATAAAGTAATTTAAAAATAAATTATTTCAGTTTAGGGGTTCTGATTTTTAACTGTTATTTCTTAATCTAATGTATAGTTGCTATTTAATTGTATGTTTATATTAAACTCTCCCAATACTAAAATGATAGCCACAGGGGCATGACTAATACAGACAAAGAGAACAAAGAAAAAAAGAAAAAGTTTATGGGGAGGATATGTGAATAAATGGCCATGAAACTGACTCTTTTAACAAAAGGTCTCCAAAACAGATAGTTGCTAGAAAAATGCCATCACAGTACCCAGCCAGTGGCTCATCATTGGCTCTCAGCCAGACTGTACTCTTGAATTGTTCTGTGCTGTTCTTTTTCATACTCATCCCTACTAATTAAAGGAATCTTAGCTCAGGAGAAAATGTTAACCAAATTTTGGACTAGAACCATTTTGTTATTCTAAAAATATGATTTCTGGCCAATTTCTTTAAAGCAAGAAAGCCCCTCTGTGGCTTAATGTGCCAGACTTAGCTGCGACTCTGGGCTAGTGAGAGGTTTCACTAATTTTATCACTTGTCACATTGGTTTGAAATAGATGTATGTTGGGTGACTTGCTTAATCAACTTAATGCAAATTGGTTTATGCTTTGAAATTTGCTGATCTTCTCACCTCAATTGGAAAATTGTCTGGCTATATTGATTGGCCAAATGAAAGACTCACTAAGGTCAAGTGCATTTTAGGTGCTTCTTAAATTGTCCTCCATCATGCCTCTTTGGAAAGTGAGCTCCCTGATAACAGTGCCATAATAAAGAAGGCATACTCTGCTGTAGCTCTTGGCTCTTTCTTTCTATCGGAAGTTTACCCTACTATGCAAGACCTCTCTTCAGATGACATGTCCCATAATCCTATGCAAGACCTTTTGCAGGCAACATGTTCCATAAAATCTCTCATAACCTCTCCTAAGTAACTTCCACTCATTTTCCAGTGCCAGCATCTTTACCATTCCTTCAGATAAATTACCCCAAATTCTCAGTCTGTACTGGTCATTATCACATTTTATGAGAGAGATGTGTTACTTTGAGAACAAATCTCTGTCTGTAAGTACATAACCATGAGGATGATGTTGTCTTAATTCATTTCTTTTTTCACAGCATAATGTGAGTTCTCAGAAAATAAGGACTGTGCCCATTTCTGTTCATTATCCTGTCCTCAGTACAAATTGTAAACAATTTAAAATGTACTTGAATGGATGATTCTAAAGTACTGCACTGAGCATTTTATTGAAAATTGGCTTTCATGGGGGTAATGAGGAACCAAAGGGAAACTGGTCCTCCAAAGAATGAAAGAGGATGTTTTCCATATCGCTCTGTAAGGGGCTTTTTGGCATCTATTCCTTGAAAGCTGTGGTTCAGTTTCTTGTTGATAGTTTTCTGTAAACTTGCACATGACTAAAACTGAATTTAAGACATTTCAGTACTGATCAGTTTCTCAACTCGCTGTCCCCAACCTCTATGGATTGCACTCATGTATATACTAGGCAATTATTCTACCATTAGGGATATCCTCAGTCCCAAAACATAAGACCTTCTTGAACTCTTCCAAATGGATTACAAATAATCATTCCTTGACAATAGAAGCTAGCCCCTCATCCTAGGATAAGGCTCTAAGAATCTGGACATTGGCATCCTACACAGACACTGTTATCTAACTATACCCTGATCCCTTCCGGATTTGATTAAACACCTCCTCTTCTTTGTTATCTCTCACTGCTAATGATCAATAGAACTATTCTCTTTGGTGTTATTATTGTTACATGTTTTTGTAGGCTGGCTGCCCCGTTGTCTTTGCTGCTACTTGTTCTTCTAAAAGTATCTGATTGATTGCACTTCTTGATTGCAGATAAGTTTAATGGTCTCAGTTGCCCTTTTCATTTCTAAAGTTTAACTGAGATGGATTTCAGGTTCTCTTCCAGGAATCATTTCTACACTTGACGTTTTCTTTATCCCTGATCAAAGTTTGCCTCAGGAATTATTATAAAATGTTTATAAAATGTTAAATAACTGCAAGTTAGTATTCATTAAACTTCAATGCATAATGAAAACACTCTGAATGTGAGATCAAATTTGATATTATCCTAAGTTTACTGTACTTAGTATTTGAGTATATATTTGAGAGTTTACTCTGGTGCTCATCGCTAGGATACATTCACTCTGGATTTTGCAGATAGATTCTCTTATATATCCTTTTGAGGAATATTGTTGGGTGAAATTTAAGTTGGGTGAAACTTAAAATACTCAGGTTCTTCTTTTTTTCGACATAGAAGCCATTGTCTAAATCTGAGCTTGGAATAATAAATCATCAAGTTGATTTTACATCTAAATAGCTGTATAAGCTTGGGGGCTCTCCACCAGGTGAGGAACTGTATTAAAGGGTTGCAGCTTTAGTATGGTTGAGAACCACTGCTCTAACTATACAGCATCAACATCTGGAATGCATATCTCAGATGTGAGATATAGGAAAACTACTGAAGAGTCTACAAAGCTACATTATAAGACACTTAGTGACATCAGAACATGAGCAGGCCAAAGACAAGAGAATCCATTAATGTTACCATAGTCCAGGACATTCAAATGAACCTCTCTGTCACACAAACACTAAATGGAGCCACAGACATGACTTACCAGTGTTACCATGATAAGGCGAGGCATGGAAAACTCTTGTCTAAGCATACCATCTGCGGAGAAGGAATTTTTATTAAGCATAAAAAATTCTTTAAGTGTCTGCCTTACTTTTAGTGATGACCAGAAGCTTGCAGAAGTAATCTTGGAAGTGAGGGAGCTGGAGTGTCTTCCGGGCCACAAATAGTATAGATTGTGTACCGTTTGTTCTGGGTCTCTCAGCAGCAATATATTTTAATCTGCTGGGCACTTCTCAAGCATGGTGCTGTTTGCCAAACACTATTTTTGGCAGGCATCTGTAACAAAGCCTAATGCATTATGCATATTATTTTCACAGTATTTCATTGTATTAGCACGTGTAGTATTTGTATGGAATATTTGTAAATTCATTACAAAGGTATTATCATATTAATGACTCTGGTTAAAAAGTATTAGAAAAATATTAATATTCATAGGCACTGTACATTACATGGTGAAGTGGGAATAACACAATTTAAATTTCTGAAAAAAATTAGCATGTATATGTGAAAAATAGCTTATAGAATTATGAAGCAAACCTAGAAAGTGAATTACTTTGATGTTTCTATGAAAACTGTAGAATCATTTTGAATTCTAATAGCAATCACTATCACAGATTAAATGATAATGAGGAACTGGTTTTGTTTAACAGCATAATTTACTGATAGAGAGATGGAAATTTTATTTCATCTGTCTGAATATATTATCATATTAATTTATATTAATTTATTTTTATATACCAGTCTGATGAATTATTTTTTTCTTTTCACAACTTTATTTATACTTATGTACACACCCATGTGTCTGCTTGTCTGTGTGTGCACGATGTGTGTGCAGGTACACAAGGAGGCTGGAGGTAGTGTCAGATCCTATGGGGCTGGGGTTGTAGGCTCATGCAGACTGCCTGATGTGAATGCAGAGGACCAAATCCTGCCCCCTGAAAGAGCAGTGATCGCTGCTCTGAACCCTAGAGCCATCACTCTAGCACATAAATTATGCTTTCTTATTTCTGTTTTGGCCTTGAACTGTGTTTAACTCTTTCTTCTCTGGTCCCCAAGAAAGAAGAAATAATATACAGTGGCATAGTTTGATCAAGTTATCTGTCTTGCCTGAAGTTACAGGAGGAACTCAGTTCTTCACTGAGGAGTGTGATTCAGCTCTATTGAGAGTCTCTTGACATCTCTCTTATTATTCCTTTTTTTGAGGGAACCAAGGAAATTAATAAGAAATTATTTTCTCTTTCCCACTGAAATTTTTTGTTTGTCCATGGGTTACTGGAACCTTGATTTGTCTCCAGGTTTGACAAATAATGTCTACAAAACTCTTCCCTTTAAAAACTGTTTTACAATACAATACTATCTCACTGTCAGAAATATTATAGCTGGTATTCTTTTCACAGGTTTGGGTTCAGATATCTCCTCTGTTCAAGAAACTCAAAATTCTCTGTATTACTTTCTGCTACTTCACAACAGTCCTTTTATGCAAGCAACTTGTTAGCTTTCCTATTAAAAACCTGAACAACCCTGGCTCAACACAGCACTGTGCTATGCAACTAATGGCTGGAAAAAAATTGCATTTTCCTGCAAGAAACACACACAAGCACACACACACACATATATGCACATATATTATTTTAGTAGACAAAAAATAACTGTATGCTCTCTGTGACATGTCATAAAGTTGATGTACAAATTAAGTTAGAAGAAAACTAACTTAAAATAGAGACAATGAATTTAAAGAAAATGTCTCCTTTTTATATATAACAGTTTTTCACATTTTTCTACATCATAAAAATTATGTCTTCATCCCTTCACATTCATAGTAATGTAGCCAGTGGGAATTTTTTGTGTAATTTCACAGAGCATCTCATTCTTGATTCTCATATGAACATAATCAATGAGCCCTTGACCTTGTTTCTTCTCTTCGTGTGCTAATTCTTGCCTAGACTCAAACTACCTCTGGGCAAAAAACACTGCAAGCTTAAGGTCTTTTCTCTGAAATCTCAAACTAATATATTGGGTTCCAGGAAGCCATTCATCAGTCATCCTTTCTCATTTTGTTCTCAATTCTTTTTAAATTTGAAAAAATCTGAATTTTAGTAGTGTATGGAACACTTCCCTCTATTTTTCCTTTGGGGAAAAGAATGGCATAACAGTCAGGAACTAAAAATGACTAATTATCTAAATTTCTCAAATTAGTGGGTTTTATGAAAATCTGAAGTAGATTTCAATGCTAAGGAGAAGGAGGCTCCTTATTTTCAGGTTGACATCTTCATTAAGTGGTGAATCAATGTCTCCAGAAGAGTTAGCATAGTCTGTTTGATTGTAACTTAAGAGATATCTTACATTGTCTTCTGGCCTCCGGAGGAATGTGTGGTATATGCATATATACACATACACGTATACATTACAAGCTTATTTATATGTATATTTGTACATATACATATGTATAATGTATATGTATGTGCATATATGTATGAATATATACACAAACATGTGATGAGTCTTTCTCTGTCCCACAAACCAGCTCCCAAATAATGACATGAAGAATACTTTTTTTTTTTTTTTGGGTGTTAAAGATTGTTTATTTATTTTTTTCCATACATTGTTTTGTTTTATTTTTTCCATTCAAGAACATAATTAAAGAAATAAATTTTTTTTTCCTTTCTTCCCCTTCTCCCGGTCCCCTCCCACTACCTCCCCACCCCTCCTCCCTCCCCCTTCTTCCTTGAAAGAGGGCATGGTGCCCTGCCCTGTTGGAAGTCCAAGGCCCACCCCCATCCCTCTTGGCCTAGGAAGGAGTGCATTCAAAAAGACTCGGTTCTCAAAAAGTTAATACATGCAGAAGAGATAGGTCCTGGTGTCATTGTTTGTGGGTTCTCCATCTGC
Source organism: Ondatra zibethicus (assembly GCA_004026605.1). Taxonomy (NCBI): domain Eukaryota; kingdom Metazoa; phylum Chordata; class Mammalia; order Rodentia; family Cricetidae; genus Ondatra; species Ondatra zibethicus. Next base: position 48,053 of record PVIU01015496.1, read on the forward strand.
CAACTTTCG
>PVIU01015497.1:0-48074 GCA_004026605.1 Ondatra zibethicus
TATTCCCAGAGGACTAAGCAGATCCACTTGGAACATCCTGATTTCCTCCCATGTAGATTCCCTCAAGATTCCCTTCCTAGCCCATCCCCATTCTTAAGTATCATCTTCCAATGCTTAGGAAGATATTTTACTCAGATCCCCTAGTGGACCCTGAAGAATTCTCAACCAGGCAATTTGCAGTCAACATGCCCTTCTAAGAACCAGAGAGAAAAGCAAGGAACAGAACAACCACCCAACAAAGACAAAACCAGATATCAGCACCTATAATTGTGATCATCTGAAACCCAGATGCTTCAATATCAACTAAAATCACAATCAATTCCAACCAGAACAATATGTCTCTACTAGAGCCCAGCAATCCTACCATAGAAAGTCCAGAAAATTGCAACATAGCTGAAGCACAGGACAAAGACCTTAAAATGACCTTTATGAATATAATAGTGGTCCTTAAAGAGGAAATGAACAAATTTTTTTAAAAAAATGTATGAAAACACAAGTAGTGGACAGAAGTGAATAAAACAGTTCAAGTCCTGAAAGTGGAAAAAATTAATAAAGAAAACACAAACTGAGGGAAATTTGGAAATGAAAATTGGAGGAATTTCAACAGGAACCTCAGAGGCATGCTTCATCTACAGAATAGAAGAGATGGAAAAGAGAATTTTATACACTGAAGACCCAATGGAAAAAAATGAATGTTAATCAAAGAAAATATTAAATCTAAAATACTCCTGCCATAAAACATCCAGGAAATCTGGGACACTATGACAAGACAAAATCTAAGAGTAATATGAATAGAGGAAGGAGAAAAAACGTAGGTCAGAGGCATAGAAAATATTTTTGACAAAAATCATAGAAGAAAGTTTCCCCAATGAAAAAAAAGAAGATCCCCGTCAAAGTGCTGGAAGCATATTAATACACCAAATAGTCATGACTAAAAAATAAATTTCCCTTGGCACATAATAATCAAAACATTATTCATATGGAACAAGAAATAACATTAAAAACTGCAATGGAAAAAGATCAAGTAACATATAAAGGTAGAACTATTATAATTACACCTGACTTCTCAACTGAGACTCTAACAGCCAGAAAGACCTGAAAAGATGGGTTGTGGACTCTAAGAGGTCACAAATACCAGCTTAGACCATTATACCGAGCAAAACTTTCAATCTCTATGTATGGAGAAAGTAAGATTCTATAACAAAAACAAATTTAAGCAATAGCTACATACAAATCCAGACACATAGAAGGGACTAAAAGCAAAATTCCAACCTAAAGAAGTCAACCATACCCAAGAAATACACAAGGAATCTGGACCAACAACTCAAAAAAGAGTAAACACAAAACACAAACACACACAGCACAACAACAAAACAATGAGAATCAACAAACACAACTTACTGATATCTCTCAACATCAATGTCCCCAATAAAATGACACAGACTAACACAATAGATGGAAAAAAATGCATCCATCCTTCTGCAGCATCTACAAAACACACCTTTAATAAGGATAGACATCACTTAGGTGTAAAAGTATGGAAAAAGATATGCCAAGAAAATAGAGCTAAGAAGCAAGCTGGTGTAGCATCTTAATATCTGAAAAAACAGACTTTAAAGCAAAACTAATCAGAAGAGATAGGGAAGAACACTACATACTCACCAAAGGAAAAATCCACCAAGATAACATTTCAGTTCTCAACGTCTATACCCCAAACACATGGACACCCAAGCATATAAACTAAATACTTCAACAGCTTAAATCACATATTTACCTTCACACACTGATAACCAGTGAAGTCAATACCCAACTTTTTTCCAATAGGCAAGTTATACAGAAGAAAACTAAACAGAAAAATGCAGGAGTTTACTGAAATTATAAACAAAATAGACCTAATAGATATTTGTAGAACATTTCACTCAAACAGAAAAGACTGTACCTTCTCTGTACCTCATGGAACTTTCTCCAAAATCAACAGCATACCAGAAAACAAAGCAAGTCTCAATAGATAGAAAAAATAAATACTACCCTACATCCTATCTGACCATCAAAGATCAAAGCTGGCTGTCAACAACTACAGAAAGTTTACAAACTCATGGAAACAGAACAACTCACTACTGAATTAAAAAAAAAATGGGTCAAGACAGAAATTGAAAAAAAAAAAAAAAAGAACCAAAAGACTTTCTAGAATTGAATGAAAACAAACATGCAACATACCCAAACTTATGAGACAATGAAGACATTTCTAAGGAACAAGTTCTTAGCATTAAATGCCTACATAAAAGACATTAATTAATTTATTAATTAAATGATGGAGAGATCTCATACATAGATAACACTCCTAAAACTTTAGAACAAAAGGAAGAAATCATACCCAATAGGAATATATTGCAAAAAATAATCAAACTGAGGACTGAAAGGAATAAAATAGAAGCAAACTAATAAATAAAACACAATTCAAAGGATCAATGAAATAAAGATTTAGGTCTTTAGAAAATCAATAAGATTGACAAAAGCTTATTCAAATTAACTAAAACAGAATGAGAAGATCTAAATCAAGAAAATTGGAGATGAAAAGGGGGACATCACAACAGACACTGAGGAAACCCAGAGAGTCATAAAGACATTCCTCAAAAACCTGTACTCCACTGTATTAAAAAAAAACTAAAATAATTGACTTTTTTATACAATCTGATTTCAAAAGTTAAATAAAGATCAGATGAACAATTTAAATAGACCTCTAGTCCATAGATAAATAGAAGAGTTATTAAAAGCTTCCAAACCAAAAAAAGACCCAGAGCCAGATGATTTTAGCACAGAATTCTACAAACTCTCAAAGATAAGTTAATGCTAATACTCCTCAGATTATTACACAAAATAGAAACAGAAGGCACATTGTCCAATTTGTTTTATAAGACCACAGTTATGTTGATAACAAAACCACATAAGACGCAACAAAGAACTAAAATTACAGACCAATTACCCTTATGAACATAGATGTAAAAAAATTCAATAAAGTTCTTTGAAACTAACCCAAGAACACATCTAAAAAATCATCCACAATGATCAAGTTGGCTTCATTACAGGTATGTAGGAATAGTTCAACATACATAAATCAATAAGTATAAATCCACCATGTAGACAAACTGAAAAACAAACAACAAAAAAACAAAACAAAAAACACATGATCATTTCATTACATGCAGAAAAGGTCTTTGACAAAATCCAACACACTTGGAGAGATCAGGAATACAAGGGACATAGTTAAATGTAATAAAGGCAGTTTACAGAAAGCCCACAGCCAACATCAAATTAAATGGCGAGAAAAATCAACAATTCCACTAAAATCAGGAACAAGACAGTTACTCATACTTCCCTTACCTATTCATTATAGGGCTCTAAGTCTTAGCAAGAGGGTTAAGACAACAAAAGGAGACCAAGGGGTTAGAAATTAGAAAGGCAGAAGTCAAAGTATCTTTATTTGCAGATGTTATGATAATATGCATAACTGTGTGCCAGTAAATGAATAATAATAAAAATAAATTTAAAAAAATTTTTAAAAAGCTGATAAACACTTTCAGCAAATTAGCTGTATACAAAATTAACTCACAAAAGTCATTAGGTCACCTATGTAAATGACAAATGAACTGAGAAAGAAATCAGTGAAACACCATTCATGAAAGCCTCAAATAATAAATAATATCTTATTATATATTAATATAACCAAGCAAATAAAAACATGCATGTGAAAAACTTTAAGAATTTGAAAAAAAGAAACTGAAGAGGATATCAGATAATAGAAAGATCTTCCATAATCATGACTGGTAGGATTAATATAGTAAAAATGACCATCTTACCAAAAGCAAATGACAGATTCAATGCAATTCTCAACAAATTCCAACACAATTCATCACAAATCCTGAAAGGACAATTTTTCGGTCTTATAAGGAAACACAAAAAAGACCAGGATTGCTAATACAATCTTGAATAATAAAAGAATGGTGGGAGGCGTTACCATGCCTGATTTTATGGTTTAAGACAGAGCTATAGTAATAAAGAACATGGTATTGGTACAAAGACAGACATGTTGATCAATGGAATCAAATTGAAGGCACAGACCTAAATCCACACACTTATGTACACCTGCTTTTTGATAAAGAAGCCAAAAATACACACTGAAAAAAAAAAGAAAAGCATTTTGAACAAATAGTAATGGTCAAACTGGATGTCTGCCTTAGAGGAGTCCAAATAGATCTGTATTCATCACTTTGTACAAAATTCAACTCCAAGTGGATCAAAGGCCTCAACATAAAACCTAATAAACTGAACCTAACTGAAGAGAAAGTGGGGAATAGCCTTAAACTCACTGGCATAGGAAAAGACTTTCTGAACAAAACATCATTAGCACAGGAATTAATATCACTAATTAATAAATGAGACCTCATAAAAGAAAAAAACTCTGTATGGCAAAAGGCACAGTCAATAGAACAAACATTAGCTTACAGAATGGGAAATGATTTTTACCAACTCCAGGTCTGATAGAGGACTAATATCAAAAAGATACAAAGAACTAAAAACTTAGATATCAAGAAAACAAATGACCCAATTAAAAATGGCTTTAAATCTAAACAGAGAATTCTCAAGAGAGGAAACTGAAATGGCTGAGAACCACTTAATAAAATGTTCAACATCCTTAGCCAGCAAGGAAATACAAATCAAAACTACTTTGAGATTTTCTCTTAAGTCCATCAGAATGAAAGATCAACATGGCAAGTGACAGCTCATATTGGTAAGGAATTAGAGTAAGGGGAATACTCCTCCATTGCTGGCCTGAGTACAAACTTGTACAACCACTATGAAATTTGCGTGGCTATTCTTCAGGAAGTTGAGAATTGATCCACCTCATGATCTAGCTTTATCACTGGGACATATATCAAAGGACACTTCATTCTACCACAGAGTTACTTATTCAACCATGTTCTCTGCTGCCCTATTCATAACAGCCAGAAACTGTAGACAACCTAGATGTCCCTCAACAGATGACAAGATAAAGCAAATGTGGTACATTTACACAATGAAACATTACCTAGCTGTTTAAGAAAATGAAATAATGAAATCGGCAGGTAAATGGAAAGAACTAGAAAAAAATCATTCTGAGTGAAGTAACCCAGACACATAAAGGGAAACATAATACATGTGTTCACTTATATGTGGATATTAGCTGTTAAGTCAATGATAATGAAGTTACAATTCATAGACCCACAGAGGTTAAGTAATAGAGTAAGGAACTGGGTGGGTGGGTGCACAACTAGAGTTCCCTAAGACAGGAAAATGCAATATATAAATACAGATAGATGGGAATGGGGAGATAAGAATAGGACTATACAGTGGACAGAAGGAGGGAAGAGGAGAGCAAGGGAGGCAATCTGAGGGGAGACAGCAAAAATTAAGTCCATTTGAGTAGTAGAATGGAAAAGGTATACAGCAGAAGCATTCTAAAATATATACATATATGTATAATAGCTAAATGAAATTCAAAATTTAATTTGGTACACGCCACCAAATAAGTCTCCAGTACCAGGAATAGGTACTAACTGAGTTGTTGGACAAAGGACGAGATGAAAGAAAAGGTTGGCAAACTTGAAACTACAGAAATGAAAGCTAATTTACAGTCAAACAAAGAAAACTAAGATTTTCAACCCTACATATGTCAGATACCATGCAGCATAACGGACCACACACACACACAAAAAAAATGTGAGTCAAAGAACAGGAAATACACAGGGATGGAAAAAATGCTGGGAACTACTGACTACCTTCCAATCTAATAAAAATATATAATCTAATATAAACCCATGAACTCAGAAAACTCAAAAGCACCAAAAACAACAAGAGATGTAAACAGCTACAGAAGATGCCTCCTAATCAAACTGACAATAATCCATGGCAATATACAATGTCAGGATAATAGAGGGAACTGGGAAGAGCAATCTAAAGAAGAGAATAGACAGAAGCGTATAATGAGGAAGAATGTAAGAAGACGTCAGAGCAGCGTTTGCTTGTTTTGTTTCATTTTAGAGCCAGGGTCTCTCGAGAAGCCATCTGGCCTGGAACTCATTGTGTACACCCAACTGTCCAGGAACTCATAGAAATCCACCTGGGTCTGCCTTGCTAGTACTAGCATTAAAAGTGTGTGCCACCAACGGCAGGCTTCTAGCTTTTTTAGTTGAATATAAAACACAGACATAAGAGAAAGAGAAAACATGGAAAGAATTACTTACTCCTAGAGTGAGACAACAAAAGATGCTAAAGTAAGCTCCAGTAAGAGAAAAATGACCCGTAAAAATCTGGATCATCACAGAAGAATGAGGAAACCCAAAAATGGTGAATATACATTTAACACTAGCATATCTAAATCTTTAAAATGATAGCAAAAACTATTCTGGAAACTGGGAAGATGGTTCTGCAAGTCAAGTGCATATTATACAAGCTTGATTTGAATTCTCACCTCCCATCTAAAACCTAGGTGGACATGGCAGTGTCATCTGTAATCCTAGTATACAGGAGGCAAAAACCGAGGATCCCCAGAGTATGCTGGCTAGCTGGGTTGGTCTGGGGCAAGCTCTGCATTCAGTTAAGAGTCCTGGCCTTGAGATATACCTCCATGAATGAATATGTATATAGCAGAGAGGGACCAAGGAAGATACCTGGTATTTTTAGGGACAAATTTAGTGACCTTGCATCGAGACATGAAAATCATAGATGTTAAACAAAATAAATCAATGAGAAAGACTCCATTAAAATTAAAGTTACTGACCTTCCAAAGAAAATGAAAGATCAAACAATAAAGTGGAAGAGAATGTTTGCAACACATAAATGTGACAAAAGGGTCAAATTCACAGCACACAAAGGACTCAGAACTTAAAAATAGAAAGACAACCCACATAAACTGTTTAACCTCAACATAACTTTGTGAAGTATGTACCAATCAATAAACCAATTTTTTAAGTCCTGAAATTGTTGCTGGAGAAAATATTTTAAGTTCAAGTTCCACAGTATTTGTAAATTTTAAGAAAAGGATCAGACTGGCTCTCGGGATTCTACTGCTACAGCTAGCCTTCACCATATCATCCACCAGTGCTTACTTTTTAGAAGACTAGAGTCATCGCATTAAAGAAGATCAATCGTGAAAGGAACATGTTTCCCAAGATGCGCGCACACCCTAAACCACACATTCTTCCTGAGTGTTCAAGCATTTCCTTGGAGGAAGCAAGTGTATCTCAGTAAGACCTCAATGAGTTTCTTACATTTCTTCAATAATTAAATTGTGGGAAGGTATTTTATGTGTTTTGCTGATGATAAATGAAAATATTAACTTTTGCTTTAAAATTATTACATTAGTGACATTATTCATTCATGTCATGTATGTGTCATTTATTTATGATGGTACAATAGATCATTAAGCCAAATGTGGTCAATTCTATATTCAGATCCCTGCAAATACACAGACCAAATTCTGATGAGGCAAAGTCACCACTCACTGATAGAACAATGTTATTTCCTCTATATCTGGCTCCTTGAGCTTGTGAGCCCACTAAGGGATTGGCTCCAGCTGGAGGTACACCTATGAGACAGGCAAGGCAAGTTGAACACATGGAAATTTGCAGGGAGCCGCAGGCAAAACGCCATTACAAGATGGCGATTTCACCCTGGCAGTTCAGAGGTAAACAATTCCATATTTGGCAATGCTCCAGGACTGAGTGTCCAGGCGCTTCCCGAATGCGTTTCAACCTTGGGGGTCCCTATCCAATCGTGAGGGTCCTGGTGTCCACAGGCTTATCTGCAGCCAATTGAGGTTCGAACCGTGTCTTTTTTCCCTATATAAGCAGCCTCCATTTGGAGCTCGTCCCTTTCGCATCCCCTTCGTCCCTTTGTCCCCTTCGCCTTCCCCTCTCACTTCTGCACTCCCTACCTTTTGCTTTCCCTCCCTCTTTTCCCGTAAAACTTTCAACCGAGAGGCTCTCTAATAAAGCGTGATACGGGAAGAATCCTGAGTGTGGTTGTATTCCTGCTGGTCGGGGGTCGACTAGAGAAATTAGAATCATGAATAATCACCTTTCTCAAAGTCAATGAAAAATATGATAGCAGAAAGGCAAGGTTGGATGGCCTTGCTATGGGTCATAATTCATGTCTCACTGAAGTAAGCAGGAAACCAACGCTTGCTACGGAGTAAGGTCTTTAAAACCTAAAAGAGAGAGATGAGGGAGGACACATGCTGTTGTTGGTGGGAAGTTCTTAAAAAAGAATGAAGTGGGTGACACCATGCTTGGTACTTACCCAACTTGTTAGTCATGGGTGCTCTTATCTGTCTTGAAAAAAGCTCAGGGATGGAAGCGCCAGAGTACAGGCATGTTGCTCTGATAGAGGCCCCTCCAAGCAGACAGAGGATTTTGAGTAGGGGTCAGCAATCACATTTCAGGCTTTTTGGCAGCTGCAGAGTGCATGCTCTAGTCAAAATGCATTGCTTGATAGTTGACAGTTGTTTACTGTCAGAATGAAGACCTCCAAGCAGAGCGTTGCCTTTAGAGCCAGACCTCAGTCAGCCTTTGATCCTGTCCTACAGTATGCCCTTAGGCAAGTAATTTCACCTCTTTGATCTCATCAACTAGGAAATACAGCCTGTAAATCCCTAATTCACAGGGAGCTGCAAACTATTCCAGTGCTGGCAGAAAGCCAGTCAAAACCAGCAGCCCCTTCCTTCTACTTCTCCCTATAAAACCTACTGTCGACAAGAAAAATGTATGTGCGCACATTGTCAACAAGAAAAATGTATGTGTGCACACTGTCGTTTACACTTCAACCAAGGGCTGCTTGTCTCCCTAGGCTGTTGTTCTAGCTAAGCTCTTCCTCTTGTTGCCATGAGGCTAATTCTGTTGATTGTCTAGAGAGCAAAGAGAGATTCATGAGGGAGGCACCATTCTGAAAATCTGGGACTTTCCAGATTATTCTGTTGTTACTTTTTATCCTCTCTCTCTGCAAACTTGTTCCAATGACTTTTTCTGTTCTCTGAGAAATGTCACAGAAACATATGCCCCTTAAATGGCAAGAAGGTTATGAAAGATAATGCAAGCAGGAAAAGAAATTAGAAAGATCCTTGCCTGGTTGCTTTGCCTCTGAAACAAACAAAATGAGAATCGAGATCTCTAACTTCGGCATGCTACATTTTAGAGAATTGAAACCTACTGTGCTTGCTTTTAATTGCTCCTTAATTGTGTACAAAATTACAACACATTAAATCACACTAGAGTAGTGAAGGCAGAATTACTTCATCTGAGTAAAGTCACATTTTGCCTAAGTTGGTCATTAGGCAATCTAAATGCCAGAAGGTGACACAATTGTTTTGTTGAAGGTCACCATGGGAAAGTTCCAGAGGGAGACTCCACCTACAGCTGAATGTTATCAGAATGAAAAGGAATGGCCGAGTTCCATTTGCCTGTGGTACAAAATACACACCAACTTTGTAGCAAGGGAATTAATGTGAGGGTAATTGCAGATGCGAACCAAATTTCAAGACCTGCACAGAAGCAGTTTTGTGTGGTGGAGATAGCACAGCCCTGGAGAATAGGATTGAATTTGAATCCCAATTTTGTTTCAAGGACCTTGGGTAAAATACTCTTTCCATGAAATAGAGCCAAGAACACAATATCTACCTGGTTTTTGCAGAGAATTTTTGTTTGTTTGTTTGTTTGTTTAGGTTTTTTTTTGTGGGTGGAATCATAGCACTACAGCAAAGGGAATGACTAACTTCTTCCTGAATTCAGTTTTATATTTTGCAATATAACTAGCAGTACAATTTTTCTTAATATGACCTTTAGTTTCTTCATTCATAAATAAGATTATTAATGCTATCTATTCTATGGGCTCTCTGTGTGAATTAATGGAGCAAGCATACTTAAAATCTGTGGCATCTAGGGAGCACTTATTAGTCTTTTGCTGTTATAGAAAATGATTGTCATTAAAAGTTTAGGGTCTTTCTCCACCTGTATCTATAATTGAATCCATCAGAACAAAGGTTTTGTGGTCTTACACACGTCAATGAATTTTCCTTCAAAGGCATTTCCTTACCAATCTACAACAACACATCATGAATTGTCATTTCAGTTGGAGCCACTGGGTGCTTATTAGGATACAAGCAGCAGCATGTGGAAAGGTTGCTTGACAGCCTTACTCCTGCATTGTGGGATTATCTACGTCTGTTCTTTATCTATACCTATCCATCTGGGTGAAAAAGCCTAGGCAATTAGTTAAGTCCTTGGGCAGGTAATTTCTGAGCAGATAACAGGAAAGGGCACATAAATGGGCTAGGAGAAATTTAGGAGGGAGCATATACCACCAGAAGGAACTGGGGTGCTGCCCAATACACATATGGAGTAGATTTGGTTTCCTTTGATCAACTTCTTCCTGTTTCTCTCAGCCTCCCCTTATGTCATTAAACTATTTCTTTAATTTTATATGTATGAGTGTCTACCACATGCAAGTCTTGTGCCTTAGCAGGCTAGAAGAGGGTGTCAGGTCCCCTGGAACTGGAGTTAAAGAAGGGTGTGAGGCACCACATGGGTCCAGGGAATTGAGCCCAGGTCCTCTGCAAGAGCAGCAAGTATTCTTACCCACTGAGCCGTCCCCCGTGATCCACTTGGACCACTCTTTATATCATGGAAAATGCAGCAGTAGATAAAGAGTCTAGATACGTCCTTCATATATTCTTTTACTTCTTTTAAAATCGTATTAAGAAATTGAATTGTTTGATCATAACTTAAATAATTTTGGGCTTTGGAGAAACTCCAGTTTTGTTTTCCATTATGGCTATGCCAATTTATATTCCCATCAACAGTATAGCAGTGGTCCATCTTCTCTATATCCTTGTCAATCTTGGCAGCCTTCAGGTTTTGGGCTTGCTTGTTTTAATCTCAAGCATTTCAACAGGTTTGTTGCAATAGCTCATTCTGGTTTTGATTTGCATTTCCCTAGTGACTAGTGAGTCATGCTGACCATAAGAGTAATTTGTAATGATTGAAAGTTTATCAACCTTCAGACACTATTCTGAGCACTTCACATTTTTATTACATCTTGTGAGGAACAATTGCTCTTGCAATGGAGAAAATTAAGGCAAAGAGAAATTCAGGTTTCCCAAGTTCACACAGGAAGTAAGTGGATGAGCTGGAATGGCAAGCCAGGGACTTTGACCCTTTCATCACATTATTCTTTGATAATACATTCTGAAACGAGCCACAGTCCATTTTCCTGCTAGATTATCCATACGGCTTCTTCTTTGATGATTTGAAATGCATTTTAGCTAGATCTGATCTTACCAAAGTGCACTGGTACACAGTCAGTGGTCTCTTCCCTGGGCATGGTGTTGAACATATTAATCATGGGCATTTTCACCTGAAAAATGGAAGAAGAACTCAACACTTTTAGTATTTTTTTTCTTAACTATCAGTTATCTGCTTGACTTTTTCTCTTTCTGACTTGATTGCCAACCTAATTTTTTGTTTTATTAAAGGACAATTGCTTTTATTTACATGAAGAAACTGAAAGCAACAACATGAGTTTCATTGCTAAATAAAAGACTAATAAACAGAATTTTATCCCTTTTGTCTAACCCAAGTACTTAACAAAATAATAGCATTAATGTAACAACAGTAAATTGCCAATGGGTGTTTTATGTCAGTAAGTAATTTATATGATTATTATTGGTGTATATTATTAAAACTGAGATCATATTAACCCAATATAATATGCTCAATTTAATGTTTAAGAAACCATTAATAAAATGTCCTAAAATACGTAGTAAAAACATTAAAAGTACAAAATTAGGAGGGGAGAAAGATGGCCTGGTGGATAAAGCACAATTTTGATTACCTGAATTTGTATGAACAGAACATACATAAAGTTGGATGTGGTAGCATGAATCCGTAAACTCAGTGGTCCTGTGGTGATAGCAGAGAGAGACATAAGAGTCCCAAGAAATTCCTAGGCCAGCTCTCCAGATATACAAAGTGCTGAAGTGATACCCTGTATCAAACAAGGCAGTCAATGACCAACTTACAAGCCTGTCTGCTGATACATACACACACACTATACCATGTACATACCTGCATTCATCTACATGAATATGCACACAGAGAGAAATATAAAAATAAATAAAATAAAATTATACAACAAATATTTCTGCTTAACATAAAATAAAGATATAATGTATGACTATAGGAATAAAAAATATGAAATGTACAATTTACAAAATATAATGTATGTATATTGATTTTATCAATATATAACCTTTTTTTTTTACTGTTGTAGCAAACTTCTGTAATTGAAGTGACATAAATAAAAAGGGCTATGTTGTTTTACTGATGGCACAACAGCTGCCCATGAATCTCCTGCTGTCTCAGTGGCTCCATATTAGTCGCCTTGCTGATCAGGCCAAGGCCAAGCAGGACTTGCGTCCCATTGCCTCTGCCACTGCTGTCCAATGCAGTGTTTGTTTTGTTTTGTTTTATCTTATTTTTTTAAAAAAGAAAACAAGCTCTCTTTTTTCATTTTACATACCAATCCCAGTTCCCCCTCCCTCCCCTCCTACCATTCCCTCCACATTCCCCCCACCCCAACCCCAATCTACTCCTCAGAGAGGTAAGGCACATTGCTTTGAGGAATGTTCAAGGCCCTCCCTATTGTACATACCAACCTGATTTTTTGAATGATTAGCCATGTTGTTGTTGAATTACTTCAGTTTTGCTGAGACCACATGCTCGGGAGACTCCCTATACCATGGTCTCTTAGGATCCAATTTAACATTAGTTTTTAATTGTCCTAAGAAATCCAAGCCTGGTATGACATTGAAAAATGATATTATAATAAATATATTGGTTGATCCAATATCATTATGAAAAGATATAAGCATATTTGGGGAATTTGTGTTTTTCAAGCAATCTGTTTGTAAAAAAAATTATATGTATAATTTGGTGTTGATAAAATTTTTATAGAGAAAAAGGAAAGTATTTATTAGATGCCTTAAGTGATACTATGGAAGTCAAGTCAAAAAGGCAAATAATTAACTAGTGTTAATTAAGTACTTGTCATAGGTCAAGAACTGAGACAGAATTGGTTAGGGGAGACTAGAGAGACGGTTCAGGGGTTAAGAGCATTGGTTGCCCTTGCAGAAGACCTGGGTACAATTTCCAGCACCAAAATGGCAGCTCACAAATTTCTGCAACTTCAAGATCTGACACCCTCACACATACTTACATTCAGGGAAAATACCAATGCACATAAAATATAAAAAAATAAATTTTAAAAAGAGAAACAAACAAACAAAGAACTAAAGACAGTAGAGTCTTTAAAAGAATTAATCTTATGAAATTATGCCACCATCCCAAAAGATGAGGTAGTATTCAATACCCACCTGGTTAGCCTAGAACCCTGACATGAAATATACAATATTACTAAGAAACGCTAATGTAAAACTGAGGCATTCAGCAACTGTGGTACTTATGGAAACTAAACTAGTTATGTCTGGCTTCAGAGTGAAAGCTCTGGGTCTACTTTATGCTACTACTATAATTATTTGTATTATGGTCCTGAAAACACCCCATATTCCCCATTCCTTCTCATTGACTCAATGCTTTCTCATGCTTAAGCCAATTATGATAATAGCAAATCTTGGTCACTTCCTGGAAGGGAAGAATCAAAAAGTAATATGTGGTATTTAAGTAAGTCCTAACCCATCAAGAGGCCATAGTATTTCTTCTGAGAGTTACAAATGATGTCTCCTTGTCATCCCTCTAGGTCCAAACACGGCGATCAATATGTAAGGTTTGATTCAAAGTCACTAACAGCCTTTTTCTGTTAGTCCTGATCCTCATTTTTTTCCTCTTAATGAAATTTGTCCATGTATTGTCAGCATATAAGTATGTCTAACTAGCTCCATATGCATTTGTAGTGTACAATAAAGTTGTCCTATTTTACTGTCTCTTTGACTCTAAGATCTACCACTGTGATCCTTATGTGCTGGTGATATATTTTTGCAAAGAAAGAGGACGAAAAGCCTTTTAAATAATGAGATTTGGGTCTTTTGGCTCTGAATGCATGAGTTTACTGTGTTGTTGAGTATAATTGTAGCTCTGATGATAATGACCGAAAGATTTTTTTTAAAAAAAATCAGTTTTGTTTCTTATCTTTATTTAATTTCTAAAATCATCTTGTCAGGTTCTATAAAGAGTCCCTATTTGTTAGTGAACTTTTGCAAATATGAATAGACAGAAGGAAAACCTATGTGATTTTAATTTAAAATAACTATCAAACACAGAAATGTGAGCCTTGGAGAACTTTTTGGTGCAAACTTATATGTGTCTTCGAGCAATTACTCTGATTCCTCTATAATGGGTTTTTCAAAAACCTGGAACCTGGAATGCTTCTTGAGTCTATCCTTTAAACATGGGGCAAGTGTGTTAGTGCCCATGAGATGTGGAAGGTACAAGAAGCTAAAACAAGATTGACTCAGAGAGACCTTAAGAAGACACTGTTCATTTCTTTGGAGAGCAGCGGTGGAGGACTACCATCTGGCCCATGCAGAGACTCTTGTGTAGTGGAGAAAGTGGCACAGTGGAGTGCCTGCCTCAAAAATCCTGTGAGTGACAGATGACTCATGTGCTTGTTATTGTTAAGACCAACTAGCATTTTGTTCACAATGACACCATCCTCCAGAGAAAACCACACTTAAGTATACCTATTTATATCAAAAAGTTATCTTTAAAATCTTACTAACCTAGCAGGAGTAAACTGTATTGCTGCTAAGTAAATATCCTGAGAAGTCAGGTAATTATGAACCGAAGTAGCTATGAATAGAACACTCTCAAGAAAATAGATATCCCAGATTGGTGCTGATCTAATTAAATCTGAAGACAATGAGTATGTAGTGTTATTAGAGAATGCAACACTGGTTACGGCTTACCCAGAGGCAAAGGATGTCGCTTGATCACAATTTCTTGTAATGCAGTGTCTATTGAAGGAAGCCTGCAGCAGTGTAGCTGTTCAGTGATATCATAAAATACATGGAACAAGCTGACAAATTCTAATTAGACAAGAAACTTTAAATATGAAATTCACAAATTCACAGTGCCTAATTCTTGACTTAACATGCAGCCACAGAACTAAGGTGTTTTTATCAATGCCCTAATAGTACAGAACTACTTGTCATTGGTGGAGCTTCTGATCAGACCCAAAGTGTGATCTTGTTGATTAATAAATTACAATATAGGTTAAATTCTGAACTTTATCAAGCATATTACATAAGATTAGGTATCAGTATAGCAGTTCCTCAAAAAGCCTAAAAATGGAGTTATCATATGACTCAACCAAAACACTTGTCTTAGCTGGGGTTTCTGTTGTAATAAAGGACCATAACCAAAAGCAACATCAAAGGAAAATGGTTTATTTCATCTTAACTGCTGTTCAGGTCACACTCCATCATTGATAGAAGTCAGGGAAAGAACTCAAGGCAGGATCCTGGAGGCAGGAACTGAAGCAGAAGCCTCAATGAAGTGCTGCTTAATGGCTCGCTCATCATGGCTTATTCAGCCTATCCACCCCTCCCCCATACAAAAGGATGTATATATTTAGCTTACACTTTCATACCATTGTTCATCATCAAAAGAAGTCAGGATAAAAGCTCAAACAAATTAGGAACATGGAAACAGGAGGTGACACACGAGCTATAGAAGGATATAGCTTATGGTCTTGCTTATAATGATTTGCTCAACCTGCTTTCTTAAAGGACCTAGGACAAACCAGTTCAGGAATGGCACCACTCACGATGGCTGGGCCTTCCCTCATCAATCAGTAATTTTAAAAAAAATGCCTTACAGGTCTTCTTATAGCCTGCTCTTATGGAGGAATTTTCTTAATTGAGGTTCCCTCATCTTAGATGACTTTAGGTTGTTTCAAGTTGACATAAAACTATCCAGTACAACTGACTCCTTGTAACTTGACACATACATATCACCATTGAGCTACAACCTTTCCTTTCTCATTCCTCCCCAATGTCTCACATTAAAAACCTAAATGATTTTTAAAGTACCCACTCTACAAATTCAAGCACATTAAGATTTCACTCTCAGTAAAATATCCACTGTCTTTAAAAATCTAAAATATCTTTTAAAAGTTCATAGTACTTCAGCTGTGGACTCCTGTGAAAATCAAAATTAAGTGAAACATTCTTCAAGAGGGAAGAACTAGGGAACAGTCATAATCTGAACCAAACAAAAGCAAATTCCAGCAGTGTAAAGAACTCTGTGTCCAATTATCTGGGATTCACTCATGAACTTCTGTGCTTCTCCAAGAGCCTTGGGTCACTTTTCCAGCTCTGTTTTTTTTTCATACACACAGCTTGTCTTCTAAGCTCAGACACGCTCTGTAGGCAGAGGTTTCTTGTTGGTTCTCAGCCACTCAGACCTGAAATAATCACACAGAAACTATTAATCAAAACACTGCTTGACTAATCACTTAGTTATATTGCTAGGTAGCTCTTATATCTTAAATTAACCCATCTCTATTAATCTGTGCATCACCACGAGGTCATGGCCTACCAGCAAGGTTCCAGCGGGCTCCCATATACATCTTTCTCCTTCAGCAGCTACATGACATCTCTTTGATTCCACTTGATTCCACCTTTTTTCTTCAAGCATTCAGTTTAGCTTCCCTGCCTAGCTCTATTCTGCCCTGCCACAGGCCAAAGCAGCTTCTTTATTAACCAATAATAATAAACCATATTCACAGCATACAGAGTAGAATCACACATTACCTCCCCTTTTCTGTCTAAAAAAAAGAAGGTTTTAACTATAACAATAAAATTACCTAAACAAAACAGGTTTTAAGCAAGAATTGCAGTTACAATATTTATATCTATTATATCTTTCATCATAACTAAGGAAACCATAACTATCTATTCTCTAACTCCATCAAAGACCCCAGAAGGATATACTATTACCTAAATTAACAGGAAGCACATTGTAAGCAACTTCCAAAACTCTAGAATTGACAGAGACATCTCACTTCCTGGACAGTCATCCAAAGTTCTTCTGTAACATTAGGGTATCCATCTTCAGCCTACAGGCCCATATTATCCAGAAGACTTTTCAATAAAGCAGGAAATCTGAAGATCTGTTTTGCCTGGTAATGGCAAAGTTCATCAGTTGCTTTCTGCTGTGTCCAGAACAATGTCTGGAAGTTCTTCCATGAAACAGGAACCCCAAAGGACTGTCTCACCTTTAGACAAGTTCAACAGTCATTTTTCTGTAGATCATGCATGTCCAGAGCACACAGCATAACATCAAACACTCTAGGCAAGAGCAGTTTCTTGTCCAAATGGCTAACAGACTCTATAAGGAGACTCTTTGATGCCCATCATCCTCTTAAAGTAATTGAGATGCCAGGAGCAGATGAGTCTCATTGCCATGAAAAGTCCTAAATTCTTAAACATTAATATGCCATGTTCTGGTAGTCTTTGAAAGGTTTGAAGAATAACTATCTATCTGAAATATGTCTCTTTACATCTAGAAAATCTAACTAACATGACTACAAGCTTGACTATTATAGAGGACTATCTATTAACCCATATTTCTTAATAATACATTACATTTTTAATTAAGCGGCACAAACACAATACCTCAATCAAGAGCAGAAATATACATATAACAAAATTGACCCCAAATTTGCATCAATAAAACAAGATCCACACCAATACAAAGTATTTATCTCTATAGCATAATCCCACTTTAAATGTAAACAAACATTTATAAGCAATCATGTAGGGAATTTGGGCACAGTTCTCTACAAACTGCTTTCTTCTTTTTGTTAGGCAAAATAATTTTGGGGTTTGTGGAGACCTTTCAATGGGTCTTGGTCCATCAAACCACATTAGTCTAGAAGGAAGTCACAGGCTCTCATTCTCTGTGGAAACAAAAGCAGGACCTCTTTTCCAAAGCAACATATCCTCAGCCCAAATAAAGATACCGTTAAAGTATATATGTTGGTTTAGCTTAGCATCCTGTACAATGAAATGTCTCTCTGTACTTAGCTCATTCACAGTCAAAAAATTCAAAGAAAACACAATAATATACATGATCCAGACTCTCTGCGTATTTTCCATCTTTATGTGGCTTATTTTTTTTTTACTCCTTTAATATTTTTTAAACAATTTACTTCTTTTTATAACTCTCTATATTCTTTTTCTTTCCTCTCCAAGCCTATATACATTTTTAAAACACACTGTCTTATTTAGAGATCTTTTATGTCTGAATATTCCTTTATGGTATATCTGTAATCCTTTTCTGACAAAACACATTTTAAAAGGATAAGCAGTATGGTCACTGGTGCCTGGATACTGGCTGCACCTCTTTTAGGCTTTTAACATGGCAGAGGTAATTCACAGCCAGTTCTGGGACCATGTGCTTACCATCTCAACTCTGGTAAGCAGTTGACACACGGTACCACAAAGTAACTGCCAGCATGCTGCCCACAAACCCCATTCAAGTGTTTGGCCTCCTGAAAGAGCCAGAGTTCATGTTGGCAGCACAAAACGGGAAGCTCCTTTTTTGGTTTTTCAAGACGGGATTTCTCTGTAGCTTTGGAGCCTGTCCTGGAACTAGTTCTAGACCAGGTTGGTCTCGAACTCACAGAGATCTGCCTGCCTCTGCCTGCCGAGTGCTGGGATTAAAGGCATGTGCCTCCACTGCCCAGGCGAAGCTACATTTCTTATGTAGTGTCAGTAAGCCTTCTTTTAAAGGAGCCATGCCTCTGCCTCTGCTCACTGCCAGCAAACAGAGCCCTTTCAAAAACACGTGGCTACCAAGAAGCTGCACTAAACTCTCTTTTTAAAAATTTCTTTACAGGTTCTCTCAGGCTTTATGTGTATGTACACAGCTGATGCTGATGTGCTAGTCTGTAGGCAGAGGTTGCTTGCTCATTCCTGGCTACCCAGGCCTAAAATAATCACACAAAACTGCATTAATTAAAATAATGCTCAGCCAATCACTTAGGGGTATTACTAGGTAGCTCTTATATCTTAAATTAACCCATCTCTATTAATCTGTGCATCACCACAAGGTCATGGCCTACTGCTAAGGTTCTGACAGGCTCCCATGGGCATCTTTCTCCTTTGATGGCTACATGGTATTTCTTTGATTCTGCCTTCTTTCTCCAGCATTCAGTTTAGTTTTCCTGCCTAGTTCTACATTCCTGCCACAGGCCAAAGCTGCTTTTTTATTAACCAATAATAATAAACCATATTCACAGCATAACATCAAGTCTTTACTATACCACTGCTGCTGTTCTTGGTGGTCATCCCATGATACTGGTTTTCCAAAATACTAGGGTCTTTTGTTGGAATTGGGCTACACTTTCACAAATAGCCTCTCCTAGGCTCTCTTCTTGGTGCCAACCCTCAACTTCTTTGCATGACCCCTTAAGTCCTGGACCCTAAACTGCCACAAAGACTACACCTTCACCAATGACCTCTCAGAGTACAAAGCCTCAGCTTCCATCCATGACCCTTTCATGACTTAAAAGTAGTACTCACTGGGTGATTCTTGAACTATGAAGTTCTGCTGACAGTAAGACATAAAATATTAATGCCCCTGGAGCACAGCAATATATCCTAATTACATTCCACCCATTCCTCCCAGTTACTCCCCACTTTCCCTCTTATTCAGATTTACCCCCTTTTGTCTCTCATTAGAACAAGATTCTGAGAGATAACAACCAAGAATAACAAAATAAAATATAGTAAGACAAAACAAAAGCCATCACATAAAATTGGACAAGGCAGATAAACAGAAGGGGAAGAAACCCAAAAGAAGACACAGGAATCTGAGACCTACTCATTTGTACACTTAGGAGTCCCATAAAAACACTAAAATGAAAGCAATAATATATATGAAGAGTGCCTGATTCAGATCCATGCTGGCCCTGTGCTTGCTGCTTCAGTCTCCAAGCTCATATCAACTTTGCTAATTTGATTTAAAGGCCCATGTTATCCTGGTGTCCTCCATCTCTTCTCACTCTTATACTCTTTCCTCCTCCTGCTCTTTGAAGAGTTTGCTGAGATCTTGGAGGAGGGATTTGGTGGAGATGTCTCATTTATATCTGAGTGTTCCAAGATCTCTCTCTCTCTCTGTCTCTCTCTCTCTCTCTCTCTCTCTCTCTCTCTCTCCCTCCCCCACACCTCTCTCTGTGTGTAAGGTCTGGCTATGGGTCTCTGTATTTTTTCCATCTGCTGCTGGAGGAAGCTTCTTTGATGATAACTAAATAGGCACTCATCTAGGAATATAACATAATAGCATTAAGAGTCATCTTATCACTACTTTTTAATTTTAGAATTAGTAGTACTTGATTTAACCCTAGGTCTCTAGTATATCTAGTGTCTGGTTTTTGGTCATCAGGCAGTGTCAGATATGGGTTCCACATCACAAATAGGCCTTAAATCAAATCAGACATTGGTTGGTTGCTCCCACAACCTTTGTACCACCATTGCCCCAACATATTTTGCAAGCAGGACAGCATTTTAGATCAAAGGTTTGTTTAGCCTGCTTTTTTGGTGCACATGCCCATGAATGGTACCAACTGCACTAAGCTAGGCTGCTTTCTATCAATTAACAATCAATAAAGTGTTCCCCATAGAATTATCTATTATAGACAACCTGATGGATGCATTTTCTCAGCTGATGTTCCTCTTTTCAAATAACTCTTGCTTATATCGAGTTGACATTCAAACCATAGCAATGTCCAGGTGAGGTGCTGTGGCCAGCAAAGGGAAACTTTGAATAGAGACAAAGAACAGCTGTTAACCCCCCCAAATCTTAGCATCCAGAAAAGGGGAGTCCCACATGGTAAAGAGGGTCTGGAAAAACACCTCTACAACTCTATGGCTGCGGTGGACCTGCTCTCTTCCCCCCCGCCTACTTGTGCCTGCATCCTTTGGAAGATTCAGTTCCTCTCCAGGGAGCTGTCTTTGCCAACAACCATCTCCTCTCCCATAAGTGAACTGATACTTGTAGGTAATTCTTGTTCAGTGTTGATCAACACTCACTGGTTCTAAACTTGGATGTTGAGGAAGATTCCAGAACTTCTAGGGGTAAAAAGTAGAGGATTAAAATGTGATATCTGGGAGAAGTTTTGCACATTAGAATACTGTGGTTTTCTGATACTATGAGCAAAAAGTAGGCTGGAGAATTATGCCAGGTCACAGTCAAAATGAATCAAAGTGAGAAGTTTAGACTGGACTCTGTTTATTGATATGAATACTCATATCCCAAATTTTAAATTTACTGTACTGGGAGGGGATGCCAATGATTATAGCTGGTTGATATATTGGTCAGCTGACATCTGTATTTAGCTTTGGAGAGCAATAAACTAAATGAAGTAAGGACATAATGTAGATAAATATAATAAATATACTTATAAATACTCAATATAACATATATTTATATTAAAATATGCTTATATACTATATTGAAATATGTGGTTATAATAGACATATTTATAGATTATATAATAATGAATAATACATTGAATATATAATACATAAATACATATCTTTAAATACACTGCATCTACTTAGTGAATCTATCCAATAAGAGGCCTTATTCATGCCTGATAAACCCCAAGACATTCAAGACCACATTCTCTTCCTCACAACATTGGGGAAAACATGGATGAGCAGAGCAACATCCTCTGTTTGAAAAGTTGATTTGCACTAAATGAAGGAAAGTGATGCTCCCATTGAATATGCTCCCTTTATACTAGTGCATACAAGACCTTTTGGTGACACTTATCTACCAGGACCAAGAAGAGACACTTATCAATGATCCATGTGACACTCATCCACCAGGACCAAGAAGAGACAGTTATCAATGATTCACCGTGTGTGTGTGAAAAATGAAGAATAAAATGCCCTACAAGGATCTGTAATAACGAAATGTCACTTACCAAGTAGAAGGTATTCACTGAAATTATGCAACAGATTGGCATAGTCCCTACAGATAATGCAGATAATATTCCAGGCAGCTTCTACTCATCTGTATGACAAAGCACACACATAATATGTAAAACAAAAAAAGGATAAATGTACTCTTTACAATGAATGAATTATGGTAAATTATGGTATTCAGGGCTCTAGGCTATCTCTTTTTTTTGTAGGTCTGAGTATCCAATGGAGTATTTTTTCTTACATTAAAACTCAAGTTACCAGATGGTCATTTTGCCATCCTTATGTTATGAGGCCAACAGAACTATTAGCCAAAATTATCGATAGAAATTTACCACTTTGTAATGAGAGTAAGGAGGCCTTTCCAAACCATCAGGATGAACCACCAAAAACTCAGGTATCTGAGCATTATAGCCTTCACTCATATACCCTGCCAGGTGAAAAGCTTCAATGACCCTAAAGAATTAGGGGAGACAATAAAATGTGAAATGGTGACAAATGGAAGGGAGCCATAGGCCCAAATTTACAAAGTCTCTTTTGAGCTCTATTTAGAGTACAGCAATATTCTAATTAAAATTGAATAATTTATTACTTGCAAATCATATAATATTAAGACAGGACCATAATTGGGAACACCATGTACAATTGGATGTGATGATGGACAGGATTATTGCTCCTCTCTAGGAAATACATAGTAGGTAACATTTTCTTCTATAAAGATGACTTCAGTAAGTTAAGTGACAGGTCACCATTCCATGCTTGTCGTCTCCAACTGTGCCTATGGAAAAGAATGTGTATAGACAAAGTAAGTCATCTAAGTCAAAGTAGCTCCCTTATAGCTTTTACTTTCATTCTCCTTAAGATAGTGCTGAGCTTTGCACTATTTTTCCTCTTCTTTGAAAACAAGAAAATATTTTATTTTTTAGGTCTTTTTTTAAAAAGTATTTGGGAGACCTTCATATGTGCATACAATGAAGTATAATTATACTCAACAACATGGATTGCTTGTAGCTCTTTAACAAAGGATGCAGCCTTGTGACATTTCCCCATCTATACTGGAATGTCAACTGGTATCATCATTGTACAGGTCTTGTTTAGGCAACCATATTGGTAAGATTGATGCAGGCAGCTCCCTCTTATATAAAATACTATTTCATAGAAAACTTCCTGTTGGTCCTTTGGCACCTTCAAGCATTTTGAACTTTTTCCAGAATTTTCCCTGTGCCTTCGGTGTAGTTGTGCCTTGGCTGCTTTTCCATTGTTGTGATAAAATACCATGACAAAATCAACTTATAAAACAAAGCACTTAATTTGGTTTATGGTTTCAGAGAGCTAGAGTCCATAATGGCAGAACAAAAGAACAGATGAGAGATCAAATCTTGATCCATAATCATCACACAGAGAGAGGGCTTACTGGGAGTCATACAAGTCATTGAAACCTGAAGATCAGTTTTTACTTTCATGGTGTATTGTCATGGACACACCTAAGTCTAGGTTGACAAGATTGTGAGATGCTTCTACAGTCTTACTGAGTATTTTTTTTTTTGTTTTCAATTTCAAAACAATGTGAATTGTTTTGCCTGATAGTTTTCTCAGTTAAGGAAGAGTGTTAAAATCATCAGCTATAATATGGCTATATGCTCTCGGTACTGTTTTACCTGCACATCTTCACAATCATTATATCTCCCATGAAGGATGTACATTAATCATTTTAAAATAGCCTTCTCTAGTTCTCTATTCAGACTTACTGCCCTAAATTCTTCCATATTTGATATCACTATAATCACTCCTACAAATTATTAATATTGTTTTCACAGGTTGATTTCATTTTGTTACTTTCTACTTTTATTCAATCTGTTCCTAATATTTAAAATTTATCTCTTATTATGGTGCATAAGTCATTTTGCTTTTAATTTGATGTTATCAGCCTCTGCTGATTAATAAAAAATGCTTACTTCATTTATACTTAATGTAATTATTGATATGACTGTGGTTTAACCTAATATTTTGGTAGTATTTATCTATTTTTTTCTACTTGTGATGTGGGAAGTCCTTCTGTATATGTGTTGCTTTTATTGGTTAACAAAGAAGCTGCTTTTGGCCAAGGGCTTAACAGAGTAAATGCAGGTGGAAAATCCAAGCAGAGATGTACAGAGAAAGTATGCAGAGTAAGAGAGAAGCTGGAGGAGACAGACAAGTTGGAACCTTGCTGGTAAACCACAAGCCTGTGGTAAAATATAAAATAATGGAAATGGGTTAATTTAAGATATAAGAACTAGCCAATAAGAAGCAGGAGCTAATAGACCAACACTGTTGTAATAGTATAGTTTCTGTGTGATTACTTAGGGTCTGGGAGGCCCAAAAAATGAACAAGCAGCCTTGACAACACTTCTGATTTGGTCTTCTTATTTCTTTATTCATTTGAGTAAATCAGTCTTTTTTACGGTTTTTTTTTTTCAACTTTTAGAATTTTATTTTCTGCTTAAAGACATTTAATACTGCCCTAGAGATTATAATATATACTCATAACTTATCAAAGTCTGTACTAATGTAACATCTTGAAAATAATGTTACATTGCATTCTGTGAGATGTGCCAACCCACCAACCTGTGCTTCCTCTCACTCACTTGCTCTCTCAGTTGACAAGACAGGTTTTACTTCTGCATTTGTTGTGAGCTCCACACTGGTGTGGGAAGTCCTTTTGTATATGTATTTCTTTTATTGATTAATGAATAAAGAAGCTGGTTTGGCCTATGATAGGGCAGAGTAGAGCTCGGTGAGGAAAACTAAACTGAATGCTGGGAGAAGGAATGTGGAGCCATGAGATGCTGTGGAGCCATCAGAGGGGAAAGATGCAAGCTGCCAGTTCGAACCTTGCCAGTAGACCACAAACCTTGTGGTAAAATATATAATAGAAATGTGCTAACCAAAGACAAAAGAGCTAGCTAACAATATGCTTAAGTGATTGACCAAGCAGTGATTAAAATAATATAGTTTCTGTATGATAATTTTGGGAGTCTGGGTGGCCAAGAAACAAATAAGCAGCTGCCCACACCACACCGTAGTATTATTGGGTTTCTTTGATGGCTAAAGTCCTTAAAGAGAATGGGGGGAAAAGACAGTCTTAAATTTTATTCTTTATTTCTGGTCATATTGATTTTGTATTTACTTGAGCTTCCACTGAGCAGTAGTAATCCTACTTTGTGGATTGGCATTTACTTTACAGTAGGCTTTGTTTATGATCAGTCCTCTTGTTTTCTTTTGAATGCTTTTTTTTTTGCCCTCTTTGCTGAATGGTATAGGAAATATAAATAATTAGACAGTAGATTCAGAATTAAAACTGACATTAAAGAGGAATGTAATAAGTTGTGGAAGGATGTGGATGAAGAGCATCATTCAGCAGAGATGGACCTAAGAAGGCTAACAATGTCAGAAAGATGAAAACAAATCAGGCAGATTGGCAAGAGAGAGACAAAGAAGTCAGCTGAGTTCTTACTCAGGCAAAGGCCTTTGGAAACATTCTGAACTGTATGTACATTATTTCCTTTACTCGTTCTTCAAAAATTTAATGGTCAATTTAAAAGTATAATCTGAAATGATAGTTTCAAAGAGTCTAATTGTATATAGTTGTATGACTAACATACAACATGAGTCAGAATTAAACATTCAAGCTGAAAATTATACATTTCAAAATATCTTAATATATACCAAGTGATGAAACTCCTCCCAGGTCAGTTTCTATTCTGTGCTCTTGGAGTTGAGAGAAGAATTACTGAAACTCCAGAGTCTTAATCCCTTCCTCAACACCATCCCTATAGCAATCTGGAGAGTCATCTCTTCTGATTTCCAGGAAGAACTGTGAGGTAGACTGCTTGGATGCTTCACTTCGGAGCAGGCCAATTTGCCTATTGAGCCAGTGCCATCACATACCCTGTTTTGCCACAGCCCTTACAGCGTGTGCTTTTGGGTCTGATAAACTGTGAGGTAGACTGCTTGGATGCTTCACTTCAGAGCAGGCCAACTTGCCTATTGAGCCAGTGCCATTACGTACCCTGTTTTGCCATAGCCCTTACAGCGTGTGCTTTTGGGTCTGATAAACTGCTTAGATTCTAGACACAACCTATAAGTAGAAATTCCTAATTTACCTTCCAGGTTTCTTCTACTATCAATTGCCAATTTGATCTTGGATCCTATTCCTGAATCACGATCTGTCTTTGAAAGTGCTATTCAAGCCATTGAAAGCACCTATGTATCTATACATATGGAGGCTTCCTACAAGCTAGCTGAAGAAAAAAAAATTTGACTTACATATGTGTTTGTCTGTCTATCTGTCTGTCTGTCTGTTTGTTTGTTTGTTTGTTTTAGAGAGTGAGGGAGTTGGATGGACAGGTAGGTGGGAAGGACCTGGGAAGATTTGGGGGAGGAAAAAAGCTTGATCAAAATGTACTGTATAAATTTATTTTTTATTTTTTGATAAAACAAGCAAAAGACCATTTATAGAAAGAAAGTCTTGACAGCAATATTCAAAATTCCTCTTTGAAACCTCAATCATATCAGAGTAGACATGCATACTAAATATTGAATCAAAATTTTCAGTACAAAATAACTTTAGTCTAAGCACAGTTTAAAAATCTTTGTTGTAGTTAAGTACGTCTTGACTTGCTGCAGGTGAACTTCAGAAACAAAATGTCTCTTATTGAGTCTTACTGAGAATTATGAGCTTGCATTTCACAACAAAACTAAATCAGTTATTTCATGCAAGATAAAAAATCCTTTAGTGGGAGGAGACTAGAGGTTATATTTTTATTGGTTTTGTATATATTATGAAAAATCATATAATTGCTTTTAGTGTCATCTTCATGATACAATATCTGTTACAAATTAATTAGTTGTTCCTTTACTGACTCTATCCATTTACATATTGTGGACTATAACTATATAAATTCATTGTATATCTCATTAACCCTTAAAATGCCTATAGTGACTATCAGTTACATGTTTTCAAAACCAGGAAGCATGATGCAGCATTCTGTGTCGGGATTTGAATGTTTTCTGGTAGTCATGTATTGATCCATTACACTATTATTATTCCCGTTTGTAACCATCCCCAGAATGGATGTAAGATCTACAAAGTCAGTAAAGAAATAATGGAAAAATACAACACATTTTCTATTTGAGTGGCATCCCCATCATACTCACACAAACCCATATGAGCAAGAGCATTACTAATCCTTCCCTTATAGGCAAATGTGAGATAAGAGATAAACGTGGAGGCAAGAGAGGGACATTGGATGTTTTGTTCTATTTCTCTCTACTTTATTTCCATGATATACATCCTTTTACTGAACTTAGAGCAGGCTGGTGGGCAGCATGTCATGTCATCACAATCCTCCTATCTTCACCTTCTATAGTGCTGAGATTACAGGTGTGCACAGCCATGCTCATCTTTTTACACAGGTGAAATCCAAACTCTGGCCTTTCTGTCTATATATCAGGCTCCCTTGCCTGCTGAGCCATCTCCTAGGCCCCATCATGTATTCTTGTAACACTACCGACTGAAAACCAAATTGGATAGAAGTAGTTTAATACCATGAGTCATTATGTCACCTCAATAATACACACAGTTCCTTGAGTGAGTACTCAATCAATGTTTATATTATTATGCATGGCTGGATTTCTCTATACAACAATGTTTTATTTGCTACAGCTGCCTCCAGTGTTGGTCCTTATATCTCCTATTGTAAGAATGCTCATGCTAACTTACAGGTCCTGAAAAATGACATGAGTGAACCAAGTCCTGAGGGATCCAGTCCAAGGTCATGCAGATAATTAGTGAAAAATCAAGAAGGAGACACAACTTCAGGCTCTGTAGTCATTCATTGTGGTTTTAATTTTTAAACAGGGGCATATATATATATAATTATAATGCAATGATTTTAAGGAATATGCCATATTCATCCCTTTAGCATCACTTATAATGGATGTGTCAGAATGGCAGGTCCCCCAAAAGTACCACAATACATACTTACTGTGTCCAAAAAGAATATAGCTGAGCTAAGACAAACAATAGGACCAGTTCAATTTACTCAGTCAAGCAGAGTTAATTGGGAAAAGTAAGAAATGAAACAACCTCACTAACAAAGCTAATAAGCAATCAATCCCAACTCTGAAAGGCATTGCAGTTTCTGATAAAGTTGAAAACTGAACAGAATTTGGAAGATTTTCAAATCAATAGTCTCCACGGTTTTCATTTTAATCTAAGGGAGAAAATACCGCAGACCTTCAGCAAGACTGTTAGATTGCTCCATAATCAATTCTTCCCTTGTCTTGGTTATAAAAACAAAACCATAAAATATACTAAATCTTATTTTAGCTAAATAATTTTCAGGGTGGAAAGTGACTGCCCAAGTCATCATGGATTCATCATTGCATGAAGTTCAGAATCATTACATCTGAACCCTCTCTCTCTTTTCTCTCAGTCCTATCAAAACACTAGGCCCTTCCAGAGTCAAAATGAAAATCTATTAAATAATTAAAAGTTTCACTTTCATTCAGATAAAATTTCCTCTATTTCTGTCAGTAGCTAGGGAATAATGGCATTGATTCTCATCATAACTAAATAAGGCATGACCTAATAGTATGTGTTTTAAGCTTAATTCTTCTTTCTAATGGATGATTTTTTATTTCCTTAAAATAAGTACATTTCAATAACTCTACTTTGGGCATGTCTTCTTGTTGAAATCCTTGATGGCCCATGTGGATGCTCTTGATCTACTTTGAAAATGCTTTGTGACTCTATAGAATGAACAAGCAAATCAAATTGACTATAGAAAAGACATAGATATTAGACATCAAAACGCAATTGAGAGAATTTGGTTCTTACTTGACCCTGCTATTTCTTTGAGCTGGCACACCATTGCCCCATGGAGCCATTTTGCATGAATGAGAATTATAAGTCAACTTTGATGCCAAGGGATCTGGGTCTATTTGAAATGAAGATGAAAGTTGGATTTGCACTATAGAGAATCTCCATAAACTTTTTCTTCCCATAACTCTGTAATTTTTAAGTTGTATATTAAGTGCTAAATCTGTATAAAACCCTGCAAAAGGGGTTAGAGAGATGGCTCAGAGGTTAAGAGCACTGACTGCTCTTCCAGAGGTCCTCAGTCCAATTCCCAGTAACTACTTGGTGGCTCACAACTATCTGTAATGAGATCAGGTACCCTCTTCTGATCTGTAGGAAATTCTGAATACAAAATGCTGAATACAAAATTAATTAGTTAATCTTTAAAAAAAAAAAGACCCTCTACAAAGTTTGAAGGACATAGAGATAAAGAAGAATAACATAGTTTCCTTCTCTGTGACAAAATGTCTGATGTGGGATTTACCTCTGTATGCTATGATTACCATTAATGAATAAAGAAACTGCTTTGGGCCTATAGCAGGGCAAAACTTAGATAGGTGGGAAAAACTAAACTGAATGCTGGGAGAAAGGAGGCAGAATTGGAGAGAAGTCATGTAGCCCTGCCAGAGATAGACACTGGTTGGAATATTGCAGGTAAGCCACAGCCACGTGGCAATGCATAGATTACTAGAAATGGGTTAAATTAAGATGTAAGAGTAAGCCAATAAGAAGTTAAAGCTAATGGGCCAAGCAGTGATTTAACTAATACAGTTTCTGTGTGATTATTTCAGGGTTGAGCAGCTAGGACCCAACAAGCGGTCTTCTTACTACAAATGTCAGTCAGGATCCTCAGAAAAGAAAAACCAACAGGAGATTGAAGGTGGATGGATGGGTGGGTGAGTGGATGGATAGATGGATGGATGATGAATGAATGAATAAAAGGAAATATATTCATGAATGTTCAATTTATTGAGACTGATTCTGGTCAATAATTTTTTCAAAACTGACTTGGCTCAGGTGATTTATGAGATCCATCAAGATTACTATCAACCAGGCCAGGTGTCAGGTTGGGAACTGTTCATCACAAATTTATATTCTTTCTTCCTCATAGAAACCTGAGGCTCATCTTTAAAAACTTTCAACTGATTAAATGCTGCCCACTTGGATTATCAAGAGCCATTTCTTTTGCTTAAAATCAATATGTTATAGATAGATATTAACCATGGCTACAAAATGCCATTACAGTAATACCTAGAGATTGGTTATACAAATGGTTGATATAGTCTACCCAGGTCTACCCAGGTTGGTAGATAAAATAACCACCACAGGGAGATTATAGTTTGTTGGGGGAGATAAATATTGAAGAGATAATTTTCAATATGATGAAAATCACACTGCAGCCTGAGGAATTTGGATGAACTGGGCTATCTTAGGTTCCAAAGTACTTCAGAACCCACATACAAGCAGAGACCAGGAGATGGTCAAGAGTTTTCCAGGGAGAGAAAGGAACTACATTCCATACCCTACTTGCTTAAGTGAAATCCGTGAATTGATAAGGAAACTGTCACATTTGATAAGCAGAGAAGGGTATCTGGAACTTAAGAAGCTTTGGACTCAAATGCCTTTAGTGCACAAAATAGACTTAAGGAACATAAGTAGGACCTTTTTTATTTGTTGGATCTGGATAACTAGCCTACCTGTAGCTATAGTAATGTTGAAGACAATATTTTTTTAATTCTATTGATCCCATGATTAAAGCCCCTACATGCTCACCCACTGCTGGTGTAGGAGGTCCTTCTGTCTATGTGTTGCTTTCATTGGTTACTAAAGGAACTGCCTTGGCCTGTTGATAGGGCAGAGCTTAGGTAGGCAGTGAAGACAGAACTGGATGCTGGGAAGAAGAAGGGTAGAGTGAGGAGATGCTATGGAGCCGCAGTCAGAATTAGACATGCCAGAACTTTAGCTGGTAAGCCACTGCCACGTGGCAATATACAGACTAATAGAAATGGGTTAAATTAATATGTAAGAGTTAGCCAATAAGAAGCTAGAGCTAATGGACCAAGCAATGATTTAATTAATACAGTTCCTGTGTGGTTATTTAGGAGCTAAGCTAGCTGGATGCCTGGGACAAACAAGCGGCCTCCCTCCTGTTACACACTGCATGTGAAATAAAATGATGATTTTCCAGAGGATTTCAGAATCAACCCCTGTCTAACTGACTCAACAAGATCCACCACTTTTGGTCCCATGACCACTTCCCACTCTGTTCCCAGACATGATAAGGCCTTTGAACTTGCTCTTTGCTCTCCAGACAGCGCCCAAAGATTTCCAACAGAAGTCTTCTCAGCTTTCAGATACTATGCAAACCTTCCATCCCTCTACATACAAGTTTGCACAGAGCAACTGAGAGGCATCCCAATCCTGTGTATGTGTACTCTCCCTCATTGTCCATCTCCACTCACTTGGGCATCAAAGTACAGTCTTTGATATTAAATATTTAGTGCATATCTTTAAATACGAATTTAATGTTTTGGATAAATAACATTCAAGGTTAACTTTATGAAATGCCAGAAAGGAAGTAATAAAACACAATTAATTGTCAATGGGACCACCAGGGTAGGTGATGGAATGGGAATTCAGCATACTTGCAAATTGCAGGTGAATGTAAATGTGGCTTACTCTGAAAATGTAAACAAACATTTTCTGTCTGAACTTGTAACTTTTGTATTTGGCTTTTTAATCACTTAGCTTCTGTGTCTCCAGTATAGCAAAAGGGCTGGAAACAGTCCTTGATTTAAACAGTGTCCAGACAGGCAGTATGGATGAAATAAAAGTGTTGTAAAAATGTTCTTGTTATATAAAAGGGGAGCTGTTACAGAAATACATATTTTTAGTAAAAAGAATATCTTAAAGCTAAAGTATGGTATAGGAACGAAGTAAATACTTATTTTAGAGATGGTGACTGGTTCAAATCAGAGCTATTACTTATTATTTGCAGAGTGGGAAAAAGTGTTTAAGAACAAAAAAAGATTGTCATGATAATTGAGAAATACAAAACCATGTAGTATGTACTATGAACTGTTGTTATGGCTACTGCCATAACATTTGTGAAGCATGAGCATAACATCTCTATCAATGTTAACGGAGTGCAGACAATCAATTAATGCAACACTGGTATATGTCCGGAACGAAATCACTGAGCTGCAGGCACTAGCATCCTGAAGCTAAGTAATGATTTTCAGTTTCTATATAAAAGTATTTCACAAGCTTGCAGACTCCAAAGCTTTGGGCCATAGCTCCAGCATGCAGACTCCTTGCATTTCCTGCTGTTGTTGCATCCCCTTAGAGAAGCCGGTGATGAAGACTGATGTGAAGACCAAGTGAAGGGTTGTTCAGCCAGCAATGATATTATCTATGAGGCTTAGAAGGAAACTAATGCTTCCTGTTTCCCAGAGATGCTTGAGTTTGTCTAATGGATGTCCCAACAGCTGCTGTAATGAATAGCATGGCACTCTCATAACCTTTTCCATCTCTTGATAAAAAGCTAAATCCTCAGCTTCCTCCTTCTTGTTTTGCTTGCTGTACCCCTCAGGAAATCTGCCTCTGAAACCAATCTCATCCTTATGTACATCTTCCTCCAAGCCCAAATTTGGCCCCTTCTTAGGGGTCAGTCTGACCCCTCTTTGTTCTTCTGCTACCTAATGCCTAGCTAAGAAGAGAGAAAACACTGCCTTGTATTTCAACAACTGCAGTTCTTAGTTTGCCGAGTATTCATGACCATACCCTAAGTCTAAGGTGCTTATTTTTACAAAAATAATATAATTCTTTGTTAATGCAAAGCTAGGACATCTTGCTAAATATAGAATTCTTAGGAAGGTAGCCTCAGTGAAATCAAGTTCAATTGAGTCTTTTCTGATGAAAACAGTCAAACATGAGACATGGTTTCTGCTGGAAGGAAATAGTGTCTTTTAGGGATGACATTATAAAATGGGATTTTGTTTTTTCAAGTGAATAGAACGAGGAGTTAAAAGTTTGGGCATTTAGTTGAGATGGTAGCCTGGGAGGTGGAGGATTATGAATGGCTTATTGGGGGAATGATAATTCTAACACATGACCTAGAAATCCTTGTCAGCATGCAACATCTAGAAATGAGATAAGGATGTGAAGCTAAGCATAGCACAGAGGACCATGACTGTGTCACCTGTAGAAAGTATGAGTCTAGGCTATGTTCACATAGATAAGAGGGAATTTCTTAGCAGTTTTCCATCTCTGTTTTGATTTTGAGAACATCAAGACAAAAAGTGAATACTTATAAAAAGACAGGATGTGAAAGGTTACATTACCTGAAATGGTTGAGTTAGCACTTAGCAACATCTAATGTTTGGTGGCACAACTGAGGAGACTCAACTGCAGATATCAGCAGAATTGCCAAAACCTGAAATAAAACCATGTTTCTAAGACATAATGTATCAGGGGCCATGTTCAGACATGTGCTCCCTAAGCTCTGAGCCCTTACACGGAGGCTTTGTAAAACATGGTTGTATCTGATTTACAAGATACAGACAGGGAAGAAATGGTACAAAACTTGACTAATAGAAGTCATGCTGAATGAAGTTTTCTTCCTTGCTTGCATTAAATAACTGTATATGTTTGTGTGCATGTATTAACATACATAATATATATCAATTAATAGATTGTACATTTAATATTGACCAGCTAATTTCAATAAAAAAGTTTGTTTAGAAAGGTTAAATGGTCATAGATAGGATTTAATTGAAGGTCTGAAAATCCCAGTTCAGTGGCTTTTGTTTCCTAAGCAGGGACCATCTAGTGGTAATTACTGCAATGTGCAAAGGTAATATCACATGGATGTTTTCTCAAATGGGAATATAAGCCAATGTCAAGACAGCAAATGGCACTGGGAATCTTTCATCTAGTCTGGAGAAGGGAGAGCAGAGAAAAAAATACATTAACAGTAAAGGGAATTCCATATAAACACATAAATAGAAATAGAAATACTATGTTGTATATGAATCTTTTTAATATCAGCTTTATTATGTAATAAAATTGTTAACAAAGCAACGACATGATTCAGACTAAGCCTTTCTCCTTAAAAGTTGGCACACGTTCCCTGTGCAGAATAGGAACTCCATACTCATGCAACCTGTATTTTCAGAGTCAACCACAGGTCACAACATTTGGAAGAAAACATTGCATCCATTCAGACATTTGTTGACACAAATAATACTGTCCCAAAACTATTTAAATATAGCTTTTTCATTATATTAATTGGTATAAGAAATATAGGGGTAGTTTGTGTGTTTGTTTCAAGTACTATATTATTTCACTAGTACTATATTGTTTCAAGTACTATATATTATTTCATTTGTGTATTTTTAAGACCTAGAGTAGTGTTAGAAGCTATCACCATTAGTGATGCATGGATGCTCTAATTGATTATGCATGGATAAATATTCTCAATGTGTCCCTCAATGTTTTTCACGTTTACCTTTTAACTAATTTCAGAGAGATTCCAGATGATTTCACTGAGCTACATCTTCTCTGAAATAGACAGACTAATCATTTTGGTTCTTTTTATTGTTGATACTTTTTTTCTTTCAGCATTACATGGAGATATAAAAATGCCATTAAATTAGAGACATAAAAATGCCAAAACCTGGAGCAAAAAACTAGTAAGCAGCTATATATTTAAAACATATCTTCTCTTAACACTGTTATTGCTCTACCCCATCAGTCCTCTAGTCTTCCTGTGAAAAATAAAGAAAATTAGATTTGTCATATAATTAAAATTTAATAGACAAAAAATTTTAAGATTTAACTGAAGAGTGCTTTGATATCTTCTCTTTGTTTATTAGCTCTGCCTCCTTGCCTGTCTTTCCTTTTTTCTAACACCCATGCTTATGAGATGCTTAATAACACAATTTGGTATTCAACAATTGAATAAAACATAATTTGAGCAGGAATTCCTATTAGCATCCAATATTCATTTATGGGGCCTGTTTTTCATAATTTTGCTATTCCCTTCATGTGCAGAGTGGATAATGTAGTATGAAATCTGCAATTATAAATATCCATGATGAACACTGTATTTGAAACTCAATCAGTTATTACTGTGGAATCTGCATATGATAATTTGACCATCCACAGTTTATGACTGGCTTTAACATGTACAGAGAGTACAGTTCTAAAAGTACAACTTCACATGTTTGAAACATATCTTCACACTCCTTCCTACCACCTTTTCTGCAAAAACAATTTTATAGTAGGCAAGAGGGAGGCTGCATTCCAAGGAAAGAATCTCATTACAAAATCTTGCCTACTCAGATTACCACAGCTCTGTGCACTTAAATCTGAGAACAGGTCTTCTAGTTCTATACCATTATTTAAAATATCCTCAGTCAGATGAAGACTACTTAAAATTATCATTTTAAAGTACTTACTTTAATGTTTTCATTGATATACTAAAACTTTTTAGAAACATTAAAAATATTGTGTTTTGATACTTCTTTCTAGAATAAAATTGGATTAGAATGAAAATCAGCTCAAAATAAAAGGATAGAAAGAAACATAAAGGTAACTTGTGGCTGGGAAAACCAATTTACTGTAAGCAGTACCCTCCACAGAGGAGTCAGGGAGTCAAACAAATATGAATGGCTTCTTACAGAATTTCCAGTTATCAAAAATTGCAGTTTCAGTTTCCAGAACAAGTTATCATGGTATGGAAGGCTCTGCGGGGATTTCTCTGTAACAAAAGAGACAGTGACCTCACGTATTCTGAAGACTCTGCTTCTTTTCTTGATATCAGCAAACACTGGTTGAGCACACAGCTTGTGCTAAACTCACTGGGAAACAGAAAGATAAAATCTAGTTCTGTATTTCCAAACACATTTTTTTCTCACAATGAAACTTGAAAAACTTTATAGATCTAATACACACACAAACAGACACACATACCCATGTACACACACAAAATCATACACAGACATGCAGATATACACATACACAGGCACATGCAATATACACACAATTACAACTCTGTTAATTTCTCCTAAACTCTGTCAGAAAAACACAGGCCCACATGTAACATTCTTGTTTCTAGGCCTCTTTCTGGGAACTAAACATAGGGTTTAGATGTACACTTGAAGTACTTGAATACTTTCAACTTGGAACAGTCATAACAATAAACAGTAAAATTGTGAAACCTCAGTGGAGAAATTTGAGTGTTACCTAATAACTATGAATTTAATAAAATTAGAAGATGTGTCTTAGTTAGCACTAAGAAAAATTAAAATCCCTAGAGCCAGGTAGCTATAACAAAATACATTCATCAGGTACTAGTTAATCAAATGAAGGACTTTGCTTCCGGAAGGCTGGAATCTTTGGCCATGATCATCTGTACTGATTTAGCACATTTCATTAACTCTTCCACAGAAGGGAGGACCATAATTTATTGATAGAGATCAAGTGTGTAGTCTTGACATTTTGGGTGGGGAGCAAAATACAGCCTAGCCTCCCCTTTCTACAGACCAGGTTATCTTGAGCCTCAAAGGTCTGAAATAGATTCTCTGCATTCACATTTTCTCCATCTGATGATTCTGAGTACATTCCTACGTCTTCCCTAAATTTCCTTCTTATTTATACCACCAACTTAATAGTAATGAGACCCAGTTCCTTACTTCTTCCACAATGGCTCTGATATTGGATGAATCAAGTTTTGAGTTGAAATTTGTCGTAACTGAAGGGATTAAACAAAGAACGGAGATGACAAGGGAAGTCTCAATATCAGCCTTTACTATTGCACCACATCCAGTTCATGTCCATCAAAGAAATGTTTGGCTGGTAACAGGGCCCTGCTCTTGCTTGCATCTCCATTTCCTCTTGTGATTCCTATCTCTTTTCTCTTTTCTATCCTATCCAAGTGGCCTATTCTTTCCTTTTCATGGGAAAAAATAACACAAACATCAATTCACATTGATAAGACCTAGGAAACAATCCCACCTGAGTTTGGTGTGGTTAATCAATTTAATTATTGGGGTTACTTACAATAGTGTGGGTGACATAAGAGCACATGCATCATTGAAAAAAATCCTCTACACATAGGTGGTGACTCAGGAGAGGTGCATCTTTGTAGTTCTTTGCAAGAGTTGAAGGCAGCTTCACTGAAGACAATTTACTCTTCCTCAGCAATTCTTTACTGCTATATAATGTAATGAATCTTCTACAAAGTACAGTGCTGAACCTTTAAGTCTTGTAAGTTTCCTGAGTTATAGAAGTGTCCCACTATCCTCTAGAACAGCATGTCTCATTTCAAATGAAATGATAAAACAAAATAAACAATACAGAAATAAAAATAAGAAATACAAAATCTTCTGCTACCTCCATTTTTACAAAGCTGCTGTGAATAATGGCTAATTTTTTGAGATATGAAGATCATTTTTTCAGACCATGGCCAAGGGAGGAACAAAGCATCCCAACCTTAAAAACCTCAAGACAGTATTTGTCCTGACAAAAGGGATATTATTCTTTCTCATGGGAATCCTACCTTTCTCCAAGGTTAAGGAACCTATACCCTTTACTATCGCTTCAAAATAATATGCCTTCCCTCCTTTTATACATCCATTCATTAATTCCAAAAAAATTATTCAGTGCCTTCTGTGTATAAAGTACCATATCAGGATTTGGAAAATGCAATTTTTAATAAAATTTTGATATATCATCAGATCTCTTACTAAAAGAAAAATTCATTATACATAATAGATATGGAGTATTCCAATGAGTGTCTCAAATGATTTTTTGTATTTTGCATGGGGACAAATGAGAAACTGGCTATTTGAATTTTATAGGTTACTTTTCAAAGTAATGAATGTTTTGCTTTCAATTTAGTCCTCTTGGAAGGCCAGGCATAAGTCTTACCAATTCTGAAAAACATTATCCCATCATAGCAGATGCCTGTGACAGGGAGAACAAGAATCTATTACTTAAACTCAACACTGTCAGAACAGTAAAGCTTTCTCACCCTGTCCTTCTATTTTATGGGGAACTTTATTTTAGGCCCAGTTCAAATGATTTGATTTCCAAGTGTTTGAGAGTAATTCCAAACAACCTTTAGAAAGTACAACCAGGGTAAAGAACCTCGGGGACTGGCCTAGCATATGTTACTTCCAAGGAATTAAAACTGCAATACTTTACAAATATTTCTACATGACAATATAACAACCCTCTTTATCTATGTGTTTGTTTTGGTAAATGCACCATGCCAAATATGTCCTTTGTGATAATAACTGCCCAAGTTGCTTGCCTGGTATAACAATATAATAATTCTCAGTTCAGTGTGTGTGTGTGTGTGTGTGTGTGTGTGTGTGTGTGTGTGTGCGTGCGTGTGGTTAGTCAAGACCCAAGTGAGGGAATTGTGTGTTAGGTTTTATGTCAGTTGGCTCAGAAGAAATGTTACAGTTTAAAAAAATATATACTTTGTCATAACAATATCTGAACTGAAACTTTCAGGAGCAGGGAGAGTAGAGTGAGTCATGGCTTAGGGGGATGTATGCAGAAGGTCATAAGTACCCACTTGTGGGATGAATAGAAAGCCTGCTTCATTTTCAGAAATGGGCAGGGTTTCTGGCATTCTAATATCTTTCATTCCTTTCTAGCACACATTGGGTTAATCATCTCACAGGACGTGGTCTCTCTTCTGGAGCTATTTCATGTATTAGTCCACAGACAGCTGCTAAAAGAAAAGAAGCTGCATGTGAAATGCTTTCAGGAACTTATTGCAAGGGAGAAAATTGTACAAAATTTTAAAAGGAAGGGAGTCTTGACTCATGCCCCTTAGAGCCAAAGTCCTTTCTGACTCATGGACTCATTTTTCTCTGATTAGCTTTCTTGCAAAATGAAGCCAAGGGTCAACAGAGCATTGCCATGTTCAGCTTTCAGAGACGAAGGGAATATATAGCATATGGCAATTGATAATTCAGATGTCAACTCACCAGAGGAGTAATTCACATGGAGGTTCATCCTGTCCATGCAAGGCTGCAGGACCATTGACTCTAGAAAGTGATGCTCATTTTTGCTAAAGCAGCTTCTTATCTCCCCAGTTCTTTCATTGTAGTGTGTAATCTCATGTGATGTGTGTATATAATCTCATGATTATGTCTCTAACTTGTGGGCACATATATCTTGTTGATGGTCAGGAAGATGACTTTTCCTTTAGCTATAAATTTTTGATAAATGGAATATATACTGGAACATGCTTCATAACTAGATCTATTTGTCCCACAAGAACTGTAGACACTTAAAAGCCTGCTTTACTCCATTTTGTTCAAACTAACTACTGCTCCATTTTACCTCAAATAAAGCTTAAACTAGACTAAAGTTTTTTTGTGAATAGATAATAAGTTTAAAACTTTACAGCTATGCACAAAGTCAGAGTTGCAGATATCTTACCAAGGTTGCTACACAAAGCACACTAAGAAATCATGCCAATTCTTTACTTGTGAAGTCTGTTAACAAAAGACCTATGACTCAAAGGTTTTCTCACCAGGCACTGTATCCCCACCTTGAAACTTTGTGTTGCCGTGGCAATGACAGCTCCTAATCTCTTACCCTAGGAATGTGCTTTTGATCAATGAAAGGTAACTCTTATAATTGTTTGTCACTTCAAGATTCTTGTAAGACGAGGAGTTTTAGAATAGGAGGAGAAGAAGCTGGCAGGAATTAGAAGGAGGACAAGAGATTTAGAATAAAGGCAGAAGACTAAAGAGACATGTTTGAAACATCACATGTGTGAGAGGAATAGGATATCTGAGAAGGTATTGTATACAAGGCACTCCTAGAAATAATGTTTCCTCTAGGAATGACAAAAATAGAAGGTCTCAGTCTTCTGGATTATGCTGAAGATATGGCAAGGCCCATATTGGACCAATTAATGTAGATCAGCAAAAGAAAAACAAGGCAATCCATTACCATCAGAAAACTCCTTGAGGGGCCTCTCTCAGCCCCCAAGTCAAATGTGATCCAGTCATTCCCAGTCACTTTGAAGAACATGTCTCCCCAGGAAATTTTAAATAATTCAGTGTCTGCTGTGAAAAACCATACTGCTCTGAATGACAGAATAATCATGGAGGAAAATAAAAAATTCCATTAGAAAATAGAAAACATATATTTTTAGCAAACTTCTATATATGATCAAAGACCAAACCTAAAAGTACAAATAAGTAGCATTATAGTTGAAGGACTACTGGACATGGATGTGGATGTGACTATATTCACTCCAGAATTTTTGCATCCAAATTGGCTTCTTTAAGAGGCAGGTGTTCAATTCCTAGGAATTGGAACCATAGCTGATGTAAAATGAAACATGAGATGGGTTGAATGCATAGGGCCAGATGGATAGAGAGGACAGCTGAGGTACTATATGGTAATTTCTCTGTGAATTTATGGGGTTTTGATCTGTTGCAGCAATGGATTACCCAGATTAACATTCCTGCAGTCTCAAAAATGGAAAGTAAACCAACTCATGATTCTGGAAAGGACACTATAATGTACTATAAAAAACACTCATCAACTATTGCACAAAACAACTAGCAAACTTTAAGAGGTATCAATGCCCCTACCTTTAAAATGGTTAACTAAGAAACCTACATGAGTTAAACAATGGCTTTTAACAGAAGAGAAACCACAGGCTTTAGAAATGCTGGTACAGGAGGAACTAGATGCTCACCATATTGAAGAATCAACCAGCCCTTGCAATTCTCCTGAATTTGTTATTTTAAAAAAAAATCTGGAAAAATGGAGAATGGTGACAGATCCAAGAGCTGTTAATAAGGTGATTCAATCAATGGCTGTTGTAAGAAGGCTACTTGTTGGTTCCTGGCTGCTCAGCCCTGAAATAATCACACAGAAACTGTATTAACTAAAGTACCACTTGGCCCATCAGCTCTACGTTCTTATTTGCTAACTCTTACATCTTAATTTAACCCATTTCTATTAATCTGTGCATTAACACGTGGCTGTGGCTTACTGGTAAAAGTTCTGGCATCTATCTCCGGTAGGATTGCATGGTTTATCCTAACTCTTCCTTCTTTCTCCCAGCATTTAGTTTAGTTTTCCCTACCTATCTCTATTCCCTGCCCAGGTATAAAACAGTTTCTTTATAAATCAGTGTTATTCACAGCATACAGAGGGGAATCCCACATCACTTCCCCTTTTCTGTTTAAATTAAAAAGGAAGGTTTTAACTTTAACATAATAAAATGTTGTAACAAAATAATATAATAAAACAGTTATCAAGCAATAATTAGTTACAATATTTATTCCTACTTTATCTTTTATCATAACTAATGAAAACTATAACTATAAATTCTTCAACTCCATCAAAGACTCCAAAAGGATATAATAATAAGTAAACAGGGAGTGCATTGTAAGCAACTTCCAAAACACTAGAAATGACAGAAACGTCTCAATGCCTGGACAATCATCCAAAGTTCTTCTGTACCACTAAGGCATCCATGTTCAGCCTACAGGCCCATAGTATCCAGCAGACTTTTACAGGAATCAGGAAGTTTCAAAAACAGTTCCAACTATATTGGCAGTTTGTCAGTTACTTTCTTCTTTGTCCTGCAGAATGTCTAGCAGACTCTTTCATGTAGCAGGAACCCTGAAGCAACATCTCACCTTTAGACAAGTTCAGCAGTCATTTCTCTGTGGGTCCTGATATCCAGTTCACGTAGCATATCATCAAGTAGTCCAGGCAAGAGCAGTTTCTTGCCCAAATGGGTAACAAACTCCATAGGAGCCTCTTTGATGCCCATCTTCCTCTTGAAGTAGATTACTGCTGCTAGGAGCAGCTGTGTCTCATTGTCATGAAAAGTCCCATGTTCTTAAAATATTTTAAATGCCATATTCTGTAGTCTTTGAAAGGTTTGAAGAAGGCCTATCCATCTGAAATATATCTCAGTACATCTAGAAAATCTAACTAACATGACTACAAGTTGACTATTATAGATGACTCTCTATTTACCTATATTTCTTAATTATACATTATGTTTTTAAATGATCAATAAACCAAGATCCATACCAATGCAAATCTCTATAGTATATACTCCTTTAAATATAAACAAACGTTTATAAATAATATTTGGGAATATGGGCATTATAAAGAAATGGAGGTTAAAATAAAGCCATGTAAAGATGAAAAATACATAGAGAGTCTGGATACTGTATATTATTGTGTTGTCTTTAAAGTGTTTGATGACTGAGGAAGGAACAACAGCTGCTAAAAGATATTTGTTTATAAATGCTGCTGAATTAATCTGATATTTTGAAAATACCTTGACTTAAAAATTGAAGTCAAAAGGTATGTTACTTTGGAGAGGAAGCTTTGCTTTTGTTTCCACAGGAAATGAGATTCTGAGTTAAGAAAAATCATGTTTGATCAAGGAAGACCCCCTGAGAAATCTCCAATAGGTGCAGATGGCCTACATGTCTGAGTTCTACATCCAGAACAGATTCAAGACTGCTGCCTGAGATGATCAAGCCTCTCAGGATACTCAAGTCATGACTTTATCATAATTCTAAGTTTTCTTTAGGTCCCCCTAAGATTATCAGCACCCCCAATCAGCAGGAGGTTACCTGGAAATCTATGCCCACATTCCCAAAAAATGGATTATGGATTTTTTTTTGTTCAGAGTGTTGGTTACAAGTCTTTATGGATAATAGTCAGTAAAAAAGCTAAACAAGGGAGATTCGATTCAGAGTTCTTGTTTTTTAAAGAGGAGAGTGCTGTGGGAAAATGGTCTTTTATCCTGACACTTGTATTATTTTTAATAAAATGCTGATAGGCCAATAGCCAGACAGAAAATAGAGATGTTGCAACAAGAATTATGGGAGAGGAAATGTCAGTCTTCAGGTGTCACCCAGACTCAGAGGACACAAGATGTGACTGCCTCGCCAAAAATGTACTAAGCCATGTGGCTAACACAGACAAGAATAATGGTTTAATGTAAAATATAAGAACTAATTAACAAGAATCCTGAGTTACTTGGCCTATCAGTTTATAACTAATGTAGACTTCTGTGTGA
Source organism: Ondatra zibethicus (assembly GCA_004026605.1). Classification (NCBI taxonomy): domain Eukaryota; kingdom Metazoa; phylum Chordata; class Mammalia; order Rodentia; family Cricetidae; genus Ondatra; species Ondatra zibethicus. The sequence continues at coordinate 43,042 of PVIU01015497.1, forward strand.
ATCTTTGGGACTTAACAGCTGCAGGACTGGGTGGGACAGAAACCACAGTCAACAAATAGATGATCTACAATCTAGAATTCCTTTGCCTTCTCTATTGCCTAAAGGATGGCCTCTTATAATTATTTATTTAAAAGATTGTTTCTTCACTATACCTTTATAAGAAAAAGACAGAAAAATTTGCCTTCACAGTACCTACTTATAATAATTGTCAGCCTATTAAGAGATATCAATGGACTATCCTCCCATAGGAAATATTAAATAGCCTCACATTTTCCCAATATTTTGTAAGTCATTTATTGGAACTAATATATAAGCAATTTCCTAAATCTATCGTTTACCATTACATGAATGACATTTTTGCTATCTCTTTCAAATGTAGAAAATTTAGACAGAATGTTTGAAGAAGTATAAAAAGAAAAACCACAAATAAGGAAAGATTGATTGTGGGCTTTTAATGACTTTCAAAGGTTGCTAGGAGACTTTTCCAATCTATGACCCACTTCTAGGATAACACCTGATCTAATAATTAATTTAAATAGAACTTTAGATGGTGACAAAGACTTGAACAGTCCCAGGAATTAACAGCTAAAGCTGACAAAGAGTTTTCTTTGACTAAAGAGAAATTACAGTGGCTTGTGTGAATCTGAATCTTAACTACCACATCCTGGTCATATTACCCTCCAAATATTCCCCTACAAGAATTTTAATGCAGAGGGAAGATATTATATTAGAGAATAGATCTTTTTACCATATAAATTGAGTAAAAAATTAAAATGTTATATGGAAAAGGTCTCTGAATTAATTATAAAAGAAAAAAATTGAGACTTTCTCAATTAGCAGGAATAGACCTAGCAGAGATTATAGTTCCTTTTACTAATGATGAATTTAACAAATTATGGAAAGACAATGAATCCTGGAAAAGTGCTTGTACTAATTTTTTGGGAGAAATTAATAGCAGCTATACCAAAAGCAGTAAAATTATTCTCATAAAGAGAGCTAATTAGAACCTTCCCCACATTGTAGGTGACACACCAATAAAGGGGCCCTTATATTCTATACTAATACAAATAAATCAGGAAAGACAGGTTACAAATCAGAAGATTTAAGTAAGGTGAACAAAGTCCTTATAATCTGTCCAAAAGGCAGAGCTATATGCTATTCTCATGCTTCTAAGGGATTTTAAAGAACTTCTCAATATAGTTATTGATTCACAATATTCAGAAAGAGTTGTTTTGCATACTGAAAGCACTGAATTTATACCAGATGGTACAGAATTGACTTCATTATTTATTCAGGTTCAATATATAATCAGGAATAGGCTTTGTCCCATATATATAACACACATCCAATTCCATATGAATCTTCCAGGTATTCTAGCACTAAGTAATGCAAAAATGATTGATTATTGATTGGAAATGTGCTGAAGGCCTCAGAATTTCGTAATTTGATAAAATACATCATATCAATAGCAAAGATTTGAAAATGACATTTCTATTACATGGCAACAAACTAAGAAGATTATAAGGAGATATCCTACTTGTTCTTTATATAACCGAATACCACTACCTGCAGGAAGTAACCCAAAGAGTACTCAAAGGAATGAAATCTGGCAAATGGATGTGTTCCACTTGGTAGAATTTGGAAAATTAAAATATGTACACCACATTGTTGACACATATTCAAGTTTTCAATGGGCAACTGCTCTGAGTTTGGAAAAGGTTGATTTGATAATCACACATTCACCAGAAGTTATGGCCATCCATCATGAATGTAGCTGCACAAATAAAGACAGACGATTGTCCAGCATATGTCTCTAAGAAAATGAAACAGTTTTTTGCTTCTTATAATATAAAGCATATTATAGGTATAACACACAATACTACAGGCCAGTCAGTTATAGAAAGAACAAACTGAAGTATAAAGTATATGCTAAACAAACAGAAAGGGATTAAAAATAACTAGAGAAATAGATTGCATAGTGCTTTATTAACCTTGAATTTTTAAATGATAATGAGAAAGGAAAACTGCCTGCAGAGAGACATTGGATATTAAAAAAAAAAAAACTTGTGAAAATCAGCCAGTGTATTTCAAGGATATGTTGACCTCAGAATGGAAACCAGATGTGCTATGTTGGGGAAGGGGTTCCATTCTTTTTTTCCACAGGAGAAGGAAAGATATGGATACCATAAAAATTAATAAATATATGGTTTTTAAAAGAAAAACCTCTTCATAAAGAGAAATGAAAGCTCATCCATAGAGGTAACAGTCTTACAGATGGTAAGGAAATGCATAAGGGTTGGGCCAGGGTTCTGTTCTTGTCTTTGCATAAAATTACCCATCTTCAAAAAGTCAAGAGACCTTGGACATCTAGATTCTTAAAGAAGAAAAGATAGCTATCCAGAAAGAATCACCAAGCAAAGAGAACTCTGACTTATGACAGTACTATCCTCTGAAGGGTAAAATAGCAATACCTAAACATACTAAACTACATATAATAGTAATCAAAATTTATTAAAAATCAAAACTGGGTTTAGAGTTGGATGGTGGCTATTCTCTAACTCCAACCAAGCTGTTAAAATAAGAATTTAGAGTTTCTATCTCATATTAGGATTTACCTGTAGTGGGACAAAAGGAAGAAAAAGTCTAGGACTAGTATTATCAAAACTCTGCTTTCACAAAATTTTACTTCTCCACACACCTATTTTTGTCTCTATGGTACCTTTTGTTGAATATATGTCTTTATGGATAATGTTTAAGTTTTCCACAGTAAACAATAAATTTTCCTGCAGTAATCTTTGAAGTTTCCAGGAAGAAGATGGGGTCCCACAACAATGATTCCACCTGGTTGATATGTCATTATGTTAATAGCACCACTTTAAGATCAGTTTTGAATTACAAATTGCTCAAGATGGTTCCATATTAGCTGAGATGGTCTTACAATGTTCTGGACAAAACTTCAAATAAGAACATCAGAATAACCCAATCAACTACTCAGAGACTATTTACAATTATACCAGACAGTAATCTTGAAACTTAACCATCATTTTAGTTTTTACAGGATCCCACAAAAATAACATTGCTCCCATGACAACTGGAATTAATTCTAGAAAATGATGTACCCTCTCCCAACAAAGTTTGTATTCAGGGTTAGGAACATCTATTAGGGGTTATAAGTGTTATAGGGCTGGAAATAGAAATGAAGTAAGATCAGGGATATCTTATGATAAAGAAAAAAAGGGGGATTAGATAGGATGATAGTTTAGATTATTACTTGTGAGCTATCATTGATAGACAATTTACATTGGTATCAATTCTTGTATATTGATACAAATTCAAATTGTATTTGCTATATTGAATATGCTCCTATTTCTGTTTACAATATTTGTACATCATGTAAAGATTGACATATTGTATGTATGCATGTTTCTACCTCTGTTTAAAATATTTTGTATATTGACACAATTTTATAATATATTTATCATATTATACTATATATTTCCAGCTTTGATCAAGATACTTATATATTGTGTACATTTGGAGGTCACTGTCCTCATTTGCTGCACATTTGTTTAAAGATTATTTGTTTTTAATATGAAGCCTTAGTCTTTAAGTATATAGGTATTAAGAATTACAGATCAATAGTTATCTATGTTTGTAATACTTATAATTAGACTAATCAGGTTCTTTAGATACATAGAGATTTTATTCAACATAGATACGTAATCTTTAAACACTTCAAAGATAGAATATGGCATTTAAATAACTTCAAATTTTTCTGATCTGAAACATGATTGCTTCTGGCAGCACAAATCTATTCCCAAGAGAAGATTTGGCATTGAAGACACTCCACTAGGAGCTTGTTTTCTTCTTGGCAAAACTGGCCTTTGGGCAAAGAACTGCCCCTGCCTTGACTACTGACATAATGCACAGTGTCCAGACTAAACAAACAGCATACAAACAAAAAGACTGCCAGACTTTGCCAAAACAGGGTAGATAGTTTTTCAAATTTTCCTGCCTCTGAAAAAGGTCTGTCAGTTACTCAAGACCTTAGCCAAAGTTTGTTACCCCAATGTTGAAAATGAGACCTTGAGTGATTGCCCAGGTAGCCAGTTGTCTCTGTCATTTCTTGCACATTTTGGAAGTTGTTCTATTGCACTTCCTGTTTACTCAAGTAATATTATTTCCCTTCTCAGGGCTTTGATGAGGTTGAAGACTAGATAATCATAGTTACTTTCCTCTCATGACTTAGCCAAATCATTTTTAATAAAAGACTTAGACTCCTTAGGATAGGATAACTATTGAAACATTTAGGATGCTACTTGTTTGATGTTGTTCATGCTGATCGCAATTCTAATTTTTATGTATGTTTTTGACTCTTTTTCTTGGATGATATTTGATATTTGATCTTATTATATATAGTTTTGTATTAGGCTTAGAACTCTCTTATTTAGGTAAAAGGGGAAGGAGCTGTGGGAACTTCTTCAGCCAATAGCCTTTAAGGAACCAGCCTACTTTGGGGGGTGGTCTCATATACTATAAATGCAGATGAAAAATGTGCATGGGCCTCTTGGCTGCTGGATTCAGATCCAGTTCCCAGAGCACATAGAGGACTGAAGATCACTATTCTTTCTGTGAATTTATCCCCAGATAAATAAACCTTTGTTATCCTCCATTTTGGGCTATTGTGGAACTCTTTTTTTTAATTTTTTTTCATTTTTTATTGACTATTTTAATATAATCTTTTCTCATTTTACATAGCTATCCCCATTCACACTCCCTCCCCTCCTCTCACCCACCCTTCCTCCCCACACAACCCCCCATCCACTCCTCAGAAAGGGTAAGGCAGGTATCCAGAAAAAGAGAATGTACTTCTAGATGCCAGCTCAAGCATTGGGATTAACTTAGTCCCACTGCCAGTGACCCGAAAGACCACCCAAGCCTCACAACTGTCCTCCACATTCAGTGGACCAAGTCTGGTCCTATGCAGGCTTCTCCACTATCAGACCAGAGTCAGTGAGCTCTCACTAGCTCAG
>PVIU01015498.1:0-48054 GCA_004026605.1 Ondatra zibethicus
TCGTGCCACAAGGACATGTGCTCAACTATGTTCATAGCAGCTTTATTTGTCATAGCCAGAAACTGGAAACAACCTAAATGCCCCTCAATCGAAGAATGGATAAAAAAAATGTGGTACATTTACACAATGGAGTACTACATAGCAGAAAAAAATAACGACAGCCTAAATTTTGCAGGAAAATGGATGGAACTAGAAAGCAATATTTTGCGTGAAGTAAACCAGACACAGAAAGACAATTATCACATGTACTCACTCATAGGTGGTTTTTAAACATAAGGCAAAGAAAACCATCTTACAAACCACAATCCCAGAGAATTGAGACAACAATACGGACACTAAGAGAGACTTACATAGATATAATCTCCGTGGGAAGTAGAACGTATAAAAAGACAAGATCTCCTGAATAAATTTGGAGCATGGGGACCTTGGCGGAGGGTTGAGGGAGGGAGGGGTGTGGCAGGGAGGGGAGCAGAGAAAAATAAAAATAAATAAATAAAAAAGAAAGTTTAGGTCAATTTTGTTATATGTATATTTCTGCTGTGTAATGTATAATTACTGAAATATATGTTAATAGATAATCCTCTATAATAGTCAAACTTCTAGTCATGTTAGTTAGGTTTTCTAGATATACAGAGATATATTTCAGTTAGATATTCTTCAAATCTTTCAGAGATCTTCAGAATATGGCATTTAAATATTTTAAGAAACTAGGACTTTTCATGACAACAAAACACATCTGCTCCTTGCAGCACCAGTTACTTCAAGAGGAAGATGCACATCAAAGAGGCTTCTCATAGAGTATGTTAGCAATTTGGTCAAGAAACTGTTCTTGCCTAGAATGGTTGATGGTATGTTGGATGAACTGGACATACAGGACACACAGACTAATGACTGCTGAACTTTCCTTAAGGAGAGTTGATACTTCAAGGTTCTTGCTTCATGAAAGAGTCTGCTAGACAATCTGCATGACAGAGAAAAAGTGATTGATAACCTGCCAATATAGGTGTAAATGTCTTTGAAATTATTTCCTGCTTCATGTAAAAGTCTGCTGGATTCTATGGGCATGTAGGCTGAAGATGGATGCCCCAATGGTACAAAAGAGCTTTGGGTGACTATCGAGGCAGCTAGATGTCTTTGTCATTGCTAGAGTTTTGGAAGTTGCTTACAATCCACTTCCTGTTTGCTTAGGTAATATTATTTCCTCTTGGAATCTCTGAAGGAGTTGAAGAATAAATGGTTATGTTTAACCTTTCTTTTTATTAAACAGAAAAGGGGAGGTGATGTGGGATTCCCCTCTGCATGCTGTGAATACCATTGGTTAAAAGAGAAACTGGTTTGGCCTGATAGGGTAGATAGGTGGGAAATACTAAACTGAATGCTGGGATAAAGGAGGTAGAGTCAGGAGAAGCCATGAAGCTTTGCTGGTAGGCCAGGACCTCATTGTGCTGTACAGATTAATGGAGATGGGTTAAGCTATGATGTAAGAGTTAGCAATTAAGAAGCTAGAGCTAATGAGTCCAATAGTGCTTTAAATAATATGGTTTCTGTTTAATTATTTTGGGAGTTTGGGCAGCTGGAAAATGAACAAGCATACTTTGTACAAAAGAATGGTATACAATCTTAATATAGTAGGTCAACTGTACTAGATATTATTAATTTATGTGCTCCACATAGGCTTAAGATTCTTTTTGAATACAGAAGACATGTATCATGATTAATAAAAACCCAGAGACAGATATTGGGGTTCAGCCTGAAGATGAGAGAAGTAAAACAGTCAAACCACTAGAGAGCTTTTATTTTTTATTTTAATTTTTTTCACTAGAAAGCTTTTACTTCTATGAAATCTTCAGTCTGCATGAGAGAACAAGTTGCTTTCTCACCTTGCCTTATAGTCCTCTAACATACAGGGATTAAAGGCATGCACAACCACCACCCAGCCTATGTAGCTAGCTAGTGTGTCTGCTGGGATTAAAGTTAGATGTTACTACTGCCTCAACTGTATGGCTAAATAGTGTAGCAGTTTTGCTTTCTGGTCTTCAGGAATGCTTTATTTATTAAAATAAAAATGAAATATCACTACATTTCCCATTTTTGTATAAAATAAAAAGAAGACTAGTCTTCATCTCCCTCAGAGACCCAAGAAGGAAATAACATTAACTGAGTAAGCAAGCGACTTCCCAAATATATGAGAAATGACAGAAACAGCTGGTTGCCTGGAAATTTTTCCAAAGTTCCTCTGCAATATTGGAGCATCCACCTTCAGCCTACAGGCTTAACATACCCAACAGACTTTTCTGTGAAACAGTATACACTTAAGGCCTGTCCCTCCTTGTCTTGGTAATGTATGGCAATCACACACATTCCTTTGTATTGTGCTTGTCCAATTAGGACAGCAAACTGTCAACAGAAAGGCAAGGGTATTTTCTTGCCCAGTGGCTTACTTTGCCACAAAGAATGTAAACCCCATTAAGAATTTCTTCGATGGTCATTATCTTCTTTGAAGTAGAATGGTGTTGCCAGAAGCAGACATTTCTCATTGTCATAAAATGAGCCTATATTAATAAAACATCTTAAATTCTATATTCTGTAGATCCCTGAAGTTTTTAAAGATGACCTGTCTTTCTAAACTATTCACTTGTTTGACTTTAAAAACATACCCAAAACAAACAATTTTAATTGTAATAGGTGATTAGGTGCTAACCTGAAATAACTTTTATTATAAACAGTTGGTAAAAATAATTTTAAAAGACTTGAAAAATGTATTACACTGTTAAAATGGGTTGTATAGGCACAATACAATGAACAAGAGTAGAAATATATGCTTTAACAAAATCTCAAATTTGTTTTAATATACAACACTTTTATTCAATATATAAAAGTCCAAACCAATGTCAAATATTTAAAACTAGTAATTGCTTTTTAGAAATAGATTCACTAATCTGTCTTTTATGTATATTCTCTGTTTTTCTTTTTAAAATAAGAACTTTAGATCTAATCTCAATTGTTCAATTTTTTTCCTGGTCATAACCAATAAAAACTAGTAACAATCAACCCTAAACAATGACAAATATCCAAAAACACATTGAATGTCCATAAACTACCCAGCCCACCTATTGGAAATGTGGATGTCGTATTCTTAAATTTATTTCCCGATGACTAGGGTGATGGCATCTTTTAGAGCATCCTGAAAAGAAACTTTTTGGTTAATTGTCACGTCCTTAAAGAGGTAGTTTTAACTTTTGTCATCCAGTCTCTGTATAATGTTAAAGTATAGGACTTGCTTCAAGTCCTGGCTTATGTTTTCTGAGAGGCTGGATCATGTCAGCTAGCCACCTCAAAAGTTTCCTGAGCAATTTGTTGTCCAAAGAAGATCTTTATGTGGTGATCTTCAGCTTATTAGTGTTATAATAATACTGGATGAATTGTTTTTATGAAGCCCATGCTCGTTATGGAGACTTCAAAGGTCATGTTTATGTATGCTCATGGTTCACTGCAGAGCCCAGGGAGAGATTCAAGCTCAAAATCATGTACAGAAAGGTTGATTACATATTTTTCTTGAATTATTAGTACTCATTTGGAACATCAATATCATGAAAAAAAGTTTAGAGCTACATATATATATATATATGTATATATATATATATATACTAATTTAGATTACATATGTGAAATTTTAATATTAATATTAATATGTGTAGGCAGAGACTGATTGATCATTTTCTGGCTTCCCACACCCAAATAATCACATAGACAGTATTAGTTATAATACTACTTTGTCTATATGCTCAGGCTTCTTATTAACTAACTCTTGCTTATTAAATTAACCTGCACAAGGCTGTGGTTAACTGGTAAGGATCTGACATATGTCTCTTTCAGCAGCTACATGGTATCTCCCTGAATCTGCCTACTTTTACTCTATTTCTTTGTTCAGATTTTCCTCCTGGCTTTTTTCTGCTAATCCTTTGGCCAAAACGGCTTTATTTATTAAACAATGGCAAGAAAACCTATTTATAGGTTTTATAGCATATAGCAAAGAATACACATCATCTCTCCTTTTTTTGTCTAAATAAAAAGGAAGGTTTTAACTTTAACACAGTAAAATTGCATATATAAACAGTTATTAAGCAAGAAAAAGTATCACAATATTTAGTCAATTTTCATTTGGCAAGTTAAGGAAAGTATAATCTATCCTAACTTTGTGAGTCTAAAGTTTTATATCTAATTTATCTTCTACCATAACTAAGGAAAATTATTAGTCTTCCTCTCTCCAGAAGGATATATTACCTAAATAAATAGGAAGTGTATTGTAAGCAACTTCCAAAATTCTAGAACTGACAGGGAGTGACATCTTGCTGTATGAACAGTTACCCAAAGTTCTTTTGAAATGTTGGGGCATCCATCTTTAGTCTACAGACATGTAGTAACCAGCAGACGTTTTCATGAATTAGGAAATTTGACAATCTGTTTTGCTTTGCAATAGCAAAGATTATTAGTTGCTCGTTGCTTTTTTTGTGTCCTGTTGAATGTCTGGCAGGTTTGTTGCTGTTGTTGTTGTTGTTTGAATCAGGAAACTTGAAGGACCATCCCATCTATTAAAAAGTTTAGTAGTTACTTTTTTGTGGGTCCTGAATATCTAGATTATATAGCATGCCATCAAGCAGTCCATGCAAGAGCAGTTTCTTGCCCAAATGACTATTCAAACTCCATAAGGGTACTCTTTGATGCCCATCATCTTCCTGAAATATATTGGTGATGCCAGGATTGGTGCTATCTCATTGTCATGTCTTAGTTTTTAAAACATTTTCAATGCCATATTATGTAAGTCTTTGAAGTGTTAAAAATTATCTAACTGAAATATATTTCTATTTATTTAGAGCACCCAATTAACATGAATGGAATTTGACTATTATAGATGCTATTAATCTGTATTTTTAATTGTACATTACATTTTTAAATTAGCAGTACAAACATAATACCTTAAACAAGAGCAGAAATACATATACACAATGTAACAAAATTAACCTTAAATTTGTATAAATTAAACAAGATCCATACCAATGCAAAGTATTTATCTCTATATTATATTTCACTTATTTATTTGAATTGTCTGTGACTATTAAACTTTTATAACCAACCTTGGTAAAGTGAAAATAAACATTTATAAACAATCATTTTGGGAATTCAGGCATTGTTTTTTTCCAAATTGCTTCCTGTTCTTTGTTGGGTGAAGTAATTTTAGAAGTTTATGGAGACCTTTTGGAGGGTCTTGTTCCATCAAACCACATTAGCCTGGAAGGGATCCACAGGTTCTCATATTCTGTGGAAACAAAAGCAGAGTCTCTTTTACAAAGAAACATAATCTTATACCCAAATTTTGAAGTCAAGATACCTTTATGTTGGTTTAACTTAGCAACTCCCAGAATCAAATATTTCTCTACATTCAAAAAATTCAAAGAAAACACAATAATATATATAATGCAAACTGTTTTTATATATTTCACCCTTATGTGGCTTATTTTTTTTACACCTTTAATCTATAAATATACTTTTATATTACTTTTACTGTCTCTTTAAAAACTTTACTTTTTTAAAACAGTCTATTCTGTTTCTCTCTCTCCCAAGTCTATGTACATTTTAAAACATAATGTATCTTGTTTAGAGTTCTTTTATGTCTGAATATGTTCTATTGTGTATCTGAAATCCTTTTCCTACAAAGGAGCATTTTAAAATTGTAATCAGTGTGGTTGCAGCAGTCCTAAATGCTGACTGCACCTCTCCTGGCCTTTTCATATGGCAGAAGTACATTTACTGTCAACTATGGGACATGGCAGCCATGATAACCATCTCAACTCTGGGAAGCACTGTGTAACACATAAACCCTTTTTTGTCTGAGTAAAAGCTAAATCTGCCATGCAGTGTGCTCCACAGCCTGGATACGTCTCCATGTATGGCAGCAGAAATCTGCCATGCTTTCCTGCCTGTGTAAGCCTAGTAGACCATATTCAGCTGCTTGCAGGGACCATGGGATGCAGAGCAGCAGGTATGCTCTTTGTTATTTTATTCCTAAACATGAGAGGGCATACAAGAACATGGACAGAAGCATGTGTCTGGCCATGTGGGTTAGCCCCACATGTATGGGAACCATTCTGTACAAGGAGAATGCTCTTTTGGTTCCTGGCTGCTCAGACACAAATAATAACACAGAAACTATATTAATTACAAAATGGCTTGATCTACTAGCTCAGGCTTCTTATTAAATATTTCTTACATCTTAAATTAACCCGTTTTTATTAATCTGTGTATTGGCATGAGGCTGTGGCTTACTGGTAAGGATCTGACACCTGTCTCTTTCAGAGCTGTGTCTCCCTGACTCCACCTACTTTTCCTCTATATCTCTGTTCAGATTTTCCACCTGGTTTTATTCTGCTAACCCATTGGCTGAAACAGCTTTATTTATTAACTAATAGTAAGAAAATATATTTACAGCATACAGAGGGAATCCCCCATCATCTATATATTAATAGTAAAATTTATCACTTAAGAAAAGCTATTAAAGAGTCAAAATAAAACCATAGAATTTTGAGATTAGTGACAATAAAATAGCCTTAAATATTTATTTTTTTTCTGTCCCATATCAAGTGACTCTTCTGACATGAAACAGAGATTTTGGAGTTTACTTTAGTAAATATGTTTGGGTTTAAAGAAGGAAACATTCATACTCCAACTTCAAAGCCAGCTTCTTCCAAAGGTGCTGATGTTTCCTTTACTGACCTAATTATCCTTTTGCATAGAAAATTGGCATTCTCAAATCCAGAGATTCAATTAGTTTTTTCTAGCTACTGAATTTGGTATCATTCTATTTACTGCTGAAGTCAATCTTTGTAAGAAATCCATAAAGGATTACTTTGGGATTTATATAACTTAGTTAAATGACTCAATTTTCTTTGCTATTTCTCCAATTCTGTCCCTAGCATTTAAATCTGCTACACAGAGCAAGTCCTGGGTGTGGTCATAATATTCAGCTTGTATTTCTGTAGTATCACTATCTCCTTCTCCAAAAGTATGATCTTGGATGATTTTCCTACCTCTAGTTTTGTGCTATTATTCAATAATCTTAACCTCTTCTCTAAACCAGGTGCTCTATTTCAATTGTGGACCAGGCTGTAAAGCACCTTTAACCAATTATATCCAGTAGTTAGGAATAATTCTATTACAAACTTTTGACATGTTTAACATTTACTTCACAAAATGTGAATATATGACATATGAGACAATTGCTTTCTTGAACATCCATGAATCCAACAGTGGTACAGGGGTCCAATTAGCTGTAACAGAGCCTCTATCATTTGGCAATTCATGTAGGGTTACAGGATATATTTAGGTTGGCTGTTTCAAAAAGTTAGTATATTTCTCTCTAATCTTATCTTTTAGTGCTGAAACTAGTTCTCCATTAATTTCCTCTGTGTGGATTTGAATATTCTGACTATTTTATCAGCTTAACCAATTTTTTGTGATAAGACAAAATACATAAAGCTGATAATGTTTATAATTGACAATACATAAATCCCACATATCTTATATATCTTCTCATTTAATCATTCCAATTTCAAACTGCCTAGCATATTATAATACAGAGACCCAAATATCTACACTGTAGTGGTTTTCCCCATATTTTTAATGTGGGGAAAAACTCTATCCTTTGAAAAATTCTTTCCTTTAAGAAAATTTGGAGCATGGCGATGGGAGACAAGGGAGAGTAGGAAGGAAGGAGGAGGGGAGAAGAGTGTAGGGAAGTAAAATGAGGGAACAGGTTGGTTGAAATATGAAAATGACAGAGAAAGCAAGGAAAGAAGTATTTTGATTGATGGAGCCATTATGTGGCTAGAATGAAAACTGGCATAAGAGAAATTCCCAGGAATCTATGAGGATTACCCTAGCTAAAACTATAAGCAATTGTGTAGTGGCTGTCTGAACTGAACTTTCCTTGTAGTCAGATTGATGAATATCTTAAATGTTATCACAGAGCCTTCATCCAGCAACTGATTGAAGCAGATGCAGAGATCCATAGTGGAGCACTGGGCTGAGATTCCAAAGTCCAGTCAAATAGAGAGGGAAGAGCAATATTCTGAAGAAAGTGGTCAAGACCATGATGGGGATACCCACTGAAACAGCTTACCTGAACTAAGGCGAACTCACCATTTCTGGTCTGACAATGATGATATGAGCATAGTACCAAATGAGAACTTCTGAATGTGGCTGATATTTGTATGTCTGGGGCAGATTGTGTGGCCACTTACAGTGAGGCCAGGATTTATCCCTGCTGTTTGTTCTGGCTTTTTGGAATCCATTCGCTTTGTTAGGATACTTTGTCCAGCCTAGATTTAGTGCAGAGGGCATTGGTGCTACCTCAAAGCAATGGTGCTAGAATTTGTTGTCTTCCCATGGGATGCCTTAACGTCTCTGAGGAGTGGATGGGGTGGGATGGGGGAAGATCTAGGGAGGGAAAGGAGGTAAGGAATAGACCTGGGATTGATATGTAAAATGAGAAAATATAGTTTTTCAAAAAATTAATTAAGAAACAAAAAACTTGCTAATTGTCTAATCAGATATACTGACAAGGTTGATGTCATTGTGAGGCTTATTGCTGTTGCATAGAACAGCAAAAGCCTATCTGGATTTCAAGGTAGATACCTAGTTTGGCAACAGCCTGAGAAGGAGGTTCGGGAAGAGGCTGCAAACCACAGTTGCGGGGGAGAGAGAAAGAGAGAGGGCTGTCTGGAAAACAAACAAGAGATTGATTGTAGTGGATGGCTGCTTGAATTAAGAATCAGTCAGTCTAGAGTGGATGAGTCCTACTGGATTTGATCCAAGGTGCTTCTGGACTTTGGGTTGCAGCTGGAGACTGTTTCAGGAGGTTACAACAGGAAAATACCAAACTTTCTCATAGGCTTGTGGAAAAAGAAAGGAAAGCCTAGCCAGGTGGAGCTGTTACCTCATGTGCAGCTATGGCAGGAGCCCCACAAGCAGCTCCAGCCTTTGCAGGTGGCTAAGAAGCCATAGGTAAATGACTTTTTTTGAGAATTCATACCCCAAGCATTGGAAACCACAAGTAGCATGATTAATAAAAACTCAGAGAAAGATATTGGGGTTCAACCTGAAGATCAGAGAAACAAAGCAGCTAAGTCACTAGAGAGCTCTTTCCTCTATGAAATTTTCAGACTGAAATAAAGCATTTTCCTGCATCATCCTTCCTTTTATTTCTGACTATTTCTGGGATTAAAAGCCTACACCACCACTACCTGTTCTCTATGGCTAACTAGTGTGTCTGCTGTGATCAAAGGTGTATGCCACCAATACTTGAACTGAATGGCTGACTACTGTGGCTGTTTTGCATTCTTGTCTTCAGGCAAGCTTTATTTACTAAAATTCAAATGAAATATCAGTACAAAGACAAGACACAAGTGAAACCTGAAATGATTTTAAATGGTACCTTGTCTGAAGGTTTCCATACCATGCCAGTTTTTTTCTATCAACTTGACACCTAACTGGGAGGAGGAAGTCTCAACTGAGGAAAACTTCTAATGCATCCATCAGATTATCCCATGCCTGTGGCTGTTAAGTACTTTCTTAATTATTTATCTGAGAGTGCTTGGCCTACTCTGAGTAGTGTTATCCCTGGAAAAGTGGTCCTAGGTGAAATGAAAAAGCAAACTGAAGAAGACATGCAGAGCAACAAAATAAACCTTTTCCTTCCACAAGTTGCAGTGGGAAAGAATGTTGTATCATAGCACTGAAAAAGAAAATTAAAACAAATTAAGCTTTTCATACCTGAGATACACTAGTAAATACTTTTTCATAAACAAACATAGTTGCATAAATCAGGGAAGATGTTAGATTGTGTTTTGTTGGGAATTAATTGTTCATAGACCCAAGTTAAGTTTTATTATACTAAGAATATGAGTGTCATAATTTAACTTTCTTCTTGTGTTGGAACATATGACAATATGGAACAGAAACAATTTAAAGCAAAATAATAATAAGAAGAATAAAAAACTCATTCTAGCACAAGGTTTCAAAAATTTCAGCATAAGGTTCCAAGCTATGTTGATTCCATGTCTTCAGTAACCAACAATCATGGTAGAAGGATCAAGTGCTAGAATATGATTTTTACCTTATGACATATGGTAAACAGGTGAAAGGAATACAGAAAAGGGACAGGATAAAATAGATCACCCAAATAATTATTATCTGCCTAAGTTTACTTCTTACCTGTCACCATCTTTCCATAATATCATCACATTACAAATTTGTCAATCTATTAATTAAATTATTAAGTAACAGCCCATATTACTTAATTGTCTCTAGAAACACCAACACAAATTACATAAGGTGTGTTTCAATAATCTGCCAGGCACGTTAAAATCTTAACAAGTTGGTAATTAATATTAACTATCATAAGGCTTGACAGACGGAGTACTCGTAGAATAAGAGTATTGATTGCACAATTTAAATAACTGGACTGCAGATGCCAAATATCAAATAAAAGCCAGGTATCCTGTATGCCAGTAACTTCAGCTTAGAAGGGTTCAGAAAATGGAGGGTGATTGGGGCTTTCTGACTTCAAATTTAACTGAAGAAAATAAAAACCAAAGCTCAAGGAGAGACCCTGTCTGAAAAGAATAATCAGAGAGTTAGGAGACATTCTAATGATGTTTTCTTGCCTCAGCACATGTACACAAATGCATATTCAAAAATGTCCACATACACTCCTGAAGAGACATGAACACATAAAAGAATAAATATATTATTTTTAAAAAACGATTAACCAGTCAGGTGGTTGTGGTGCATATGTTTAATCCCAGCACTCATGAGGCAGAGGCAGGCCTATTTCTATGAGTTTGAGGGCAGCCTGGTCTACAAGAGCTAGTTGCAGGACAGAAACCATGTCTTGGAAAACAAAAAGAAACAAAGATACATTTTTAATGCATTGCAGTTTCCCATTTTGCAACACAATAACCTTTATTACATAATTTCTCTACTATTAAAATATTTAAATCTTCATATAAACAAATGGAAGCAAAGATGCCTGGTTTATATTTTAGCAAATGTCTGGCTTACTAAACATTTTTTATAATTCACATGGATCTTTAAAAATGAAAGGAAATGTTATAGGAAAAATTATTCCCTTACAAGGAAATATATTTTGTTGTTTTTCACCTTATATGTAAATATAATCCTAAAATCATAACTTTTCCTATATACTAAATACTTCCAAAATGGTTTAATGATCATTTACATTCAGTAAATGTCTGTTAACTCTATATGAAACTAGAGCTTTCCTGTCAAATTAATTAATATGCAAATTTAGTTGGCTTTTACTAAGTCTTATTAATGACTGTGAAACCTATTAAAATGACCAGATGTTGATAAATGATTACATGAATAAATATTGTAATTATCAATAATTCTTGTACTGCATGAAAATGAGATGACACAGAATTACTTTTAAAAGTCAAGGACATTGCAAAGTTATATAGAGGGAAAATCAATAAGCTATTGCATATCAATTTCATATCCAAGTGCAGGATATAAAAAGTGACAGATCCTTAATACGATTTTCATACTTCAGCTAGGTAAAATATATCAAAACAAGCAGCATCTTGCGTAAATATTGGGGAAATCTGGTAGAACTCTGTAAAAACTAGCTAAGTTTTTCTATTTACTAAAGTGAATAAAATAATCATTGAAGGCATGAGACAACAGAACTGATTTACAAAGAGATTAAGACTGATATTGAGTCATAAGACCTTTAAGCTGCTTTCATTTTACTCTTCCCTGGAGTGCAACATTCAGTTTCTTTTAACCAATAAATTTATATAACCATCATATAATTTGCTACAGAAACATCATATTGTATATAGCACACTGCTAAATGTAGAATTTTTTTGAGGAGCTGGAAGTTTGCTGAGGTTTTAACAGGGAAATAAATAACTAGTAGTGATTGTCTTGATTCTCTCTCTCTATATGTGTGTGTGTATGTGTTTGATTGTGTCGTGGTGTAAAGTATAAGATAAAATATTTTAATGTTACACTCTTTTCTATTTTTATTTTCCTTTATACTTGACTTTTATGTTATTTTAGTATTTCTTTTTACATGACTTATTCAAAAACTTCTATTATAACATTGAACAAACAATGTTTTCTTTATCTTACATTCATTATAAACTCAGAGTAACCTTTTTCTTTTGGATATACCTCTAGTTATTTAATGTTTCCTTACCCTGTTATCTAATGTAAAAATATAATATCTTTAAAATTTAAAGTACCTAATCTATTAATGTAATTTAAAATACAATAAAAATTTTATTTGTGATACTTAATTTGTGCTCTAGTACCTAAAATTGGTATAAATAATACCAGAATAAGTCTGATATTTTTTGAAGAATGTGATGTCAAGTATCACACTTTGTATTTTAAAGAGCCTTATGGAAAAATAACCCCTGACACACATGTGTACACACTGAGTCTCAGCTCTCTCATTTAACTCATTTCTAAACTTCATATTGGCTAAGTCAAAGGGAAAGATATATTAAAAAGTCAACATAATTCTTTAGTGTTTCTATATTTGAAGACCTGTTATCCAGACTGTAAATGTATGTATCTGAACAACTAAACATATTATATACTCATAGAAACATATTTCTGAGTAGTCCCAATGAGATAATTTTCACTAGCTAGTGTAGATAGATTATACTACTATTTGAAAACAGGTAGACGACCCATTCTCATCCATTTTTAAAGCAGTGCATCATGTCACCGGTGAGGCTAGCTCAGTGAAAGAATGTTTGCCTAGCATGCTCAAGGCTAAGTTTTTAATTTCCATAATTGTAAAAATCATATACATTCTTAAATTTTATAGTAATAAAGATAGTTGAGCTATAATAAAATCAGATTCTTTTTCAAAAGTTAAATATTCTTCACTAATTTGAATGACATATATTGGGACATATATAGGTACTTAATTTTGCATTAAATTTCCTTTTGCGTGTGTGTATGTGTAAGCATGGAGCTGTCATGTTAAGGAAGTCAGAGGAAAACTCAACTTGTAGGCATTTTCTCCTTCTACCACATGGATACTGGGAGAAAACTCAGGTTGTGATCTTTGGCAGGTTGTTCTTTTGCCTACTGATCTGTTGTCACATTAACTATATGGACAATGAGGCAAAGCACTGTTGCCACCCTGAGATTTAACTCAATCTTTTTATATCATAAAGGCAATGGCTATGTCTGTATGCATAAATCTAGGAAAGCATTTCTAGCAATGGCCAGTTGCTCAACAGGAACACCTACAAAGGAATCCTACACTTAGGAAATTTTTTTAAGGCAATGTCCTTTCGGTGTGTTTTTGTTTTTGTTTTTGTTTTTGAGACTGAGTTTCTCTGTAGCTTTGGAGCCTTTCCTGGAACTAGCTCTTATAGACCAGGCTGGCCTCAAACTCACAGAGATCCACCTGCCTCTGCCTCCCGAGTGCTGAGATTAAAGCAGTGCACCCCCCCACTGCCAGGCGGCAATGTCCTTTCAAACGAATGATTTGTCAATGGGTTTTCAGTTTTACACTTTGGAGCCTTCAGCCTTACCATTGTCCTATTTTTCCAGAATGTAGTACATATGTTTTTCCTTAGCATCACTAACATTTTAACAATTTCAGGTAATTTGTTTCCACATTTTGAACACAGTTCATCGCTGGTGAAGCTTTTATGGAAATCAGTATGGCAATTTGTAAGAAAATTAGGAAACAACCTACCTAAAAACCCAGCATACAACTTTTGCGTATATACCCAAAGTATGCTCAATCATACCACAAAGACATTTGCTCAGCTATGTTCATAGCAGAATTGTTTGTCATAGCCAGAACCTGAAAACAACCTAACTGCTCCTTGAACAAAGAATGGATAAAGATGATGTGCTACATTTACACAATGGAGTACTACACAGGGGAAAAATAATAACATCTTAAAATTTGTAGGCAAATGAATGGATCATGAAACATCATAGTGAGTGAGGTAATCCAGACCCAGAGAGAGAAGTATAATATATACTCACTCATAAGTGGCTTTTAAACACAAAACAAAGAAACAAAAGCCTACAATTCACAATCCTAGAGAACCTAGACAACAAAGTCCTCTTTTTTATATGATTATAGTCCCTAAAAGAGACATATAGATATAATCTACTTGGGAAGTAGAAAAAGACAAGATCTCTTGAGTAAATTGGGAGATTGGGAATTATGGAAGAGGGGAAGAAAGGAAAGGGAGCAGAGAAAAATATATAGCTCAATAAAAAATAAAACAATGTTTAGAAAGATTAAAAAAAGAAACCTGCAACAAAAATAATTTAAAGAAAAGCAGAAGACATATTCATCCCAATCAAGAAGAAATATTGTCTGAGATTATTACATTTTCTGTTCTGTTTACTTTACTTTTAATTTTTTTCTATATTTCACATGTATTTTATTTTACCAATTAACATTCAAATAACAGATTTTTTTTTTCACTTACAGGCACACCTAATTTTCATTGACCTCTCACCACTCCTGTGCCACTTCTGTTCCACCTCCCAGTCATCCACTCCATCCTTGGAGTCTTCTAGCCATAGCATTATTTTTCAACTTTAATATTTCATGTGTTCTATTAACCTCTTCATCCATTTCTTTAAAGCCTATTTGCCCCTCTTTTGTAGTCCTTTTCTAGTTTTCTGATCTCTAGTCTCATGTATTCTCAAATAAATTACATATATACTAAGTAGAAATTAGGAGTCCCATATAAGAAAGAACTTGCAATATTTGCCTATCTGAGTCTGAATTATCACTGAATATAATATTTTAGTCCCAATATATTGCTGAAAATTAAGTACCTTCATTTTATTTATAACTGAACAAAATTTCTTTTTATGTATTACCAGTTTTCATTTTTATTTGCATATTTATATTCACATTGTTCAGTTGCTTTAATTTGGCTTGTATCTCACCTGAATTGACTTTTATGATTATCCTTTTTTATCTTGAACCTCCTACATGTTTTCATTATTATTAATCATACCTCTAACCTACTTTCCTACTTATTCATACTTTACTTCTTATTTGTCACCTTTGTCATTACCTACTCAATTTACTAATAATTATTTATAGCCTTAGTTCTAAAAAACTGCATACTATAATTTCCACTGTCAGGACCCTCATATTACTTCCTCTGGAATTTATAGGCAACTGCAGTGAACTCCCCAAGGATCTTCTACTTCAAATTAATACAGGACTTCTGCCTAATCATTGTATCAATGTACATCTGCCTGTTCCCAAGTTGTTAGAGGAAACATAAATCAAGTAAGGGATTTAAATTAATAAAAATACAATTGGAAATGGTAGAAATAAAAATTATAGCAAATGCATATATAGCAAAGATATACAAACATATAAGAAAATAAGTGACTATGCCATCCCCACAAGCTCCAAACTTCTCAATACTGGAAGCGAAAGAAAATGCCATAGTAAAAATTATAAAACAGAATTTTAATGTCTTAGGTTTTTTAAATTAGTAGACAAACAGATGTTTTACCTATATAAGAGAATGAAGTTAAGAAATCATTTCAGAGAAAACAGAAAAAAGTTAGCAATGTAAAAAAAGTACCTAGTATTGGAGGAGAAACCCCAAAACATGGATGAATTAAATCACCAAAGAAATAAAGACTATAATAAAGAAACAAATAGAAATGCTTAATCAATAAATAATGAGGCTTAAAAATCAAATAAAGATATGACAGAAAAGACCAACACATAACTAATTTGGGGTATGTAGGATAGCATAGAGTCAATAATATATTCAAGCATATATACAAGAAAAAATTAACATGACCAAAACTTTCAGGAATTATTAAATGTTTTTGAAGAACCAAGCCTAAGGATGCCTAAGGTAGGAGTTGATATAAATTTTGAATTCATAGACAATTTATTCAATAACATTAAAAAAGAAAATGTTATAATCAAATATAAAGTAATATATACCCAAATATAATAGGTACTAAGAATCCCAAAGAGAGATGGTCAGAAAATGTTATCAAAGAAAATATTGTAATCAACATGCCAAAAATGCAAAACAAAGAAAGAATATTAAAATCTATATTTGAGAAACATCAACACATACTCTTAAAGGAATGTCAAAATACCATCAGTTCTCATTTCAGTCACAATAAAAGACAGGAAAGCATAGAATGACTTATCTCCCCACACTAAGTTAAATAACTACCAAGCAAAATTGCTAAGCCCAACAGTCATCTTTTAAATTTATGTAGATATAATAACCTGACAAAACAGTTAAGAAAAACTAAGGCAATTTATAACAAACAAAACAAACACTAAAATACTATATGTAGAGGAAGAGAAAAATGATTGATCCAGGCTATTTCAGGGAAGAACACATTTCATAAGCAGAGTAGATAAGCAAAAGAAAACTTGAAAGGCCTCCATCATTTCCATCATAGTAAATAAGCAACCTAAATAAGGTAAACAGAAAGCAACAATACATAAAGAACATGAAACCCCTATCAATAATAATTCTAAATGCATATGTCCAAAACTTATCATTTAAAACACATAATGTATGTGACAGAATTAAAATAAAAAAAAATATCCAAGTGTCCCTTGTGTTTAAGAAATACATTTCAACTTTCTGGGACCTTCCCAGTGGGACAGAATCCAGCCCCCCCAACTCCCTAAGCTTTTCTGTCCACCCAGCAGGTAGTGTTCCTGATGCTGGGCTTTCTCTCTCACAACCCACACTGCCCACAAGTCCACCCTTTCACCTGCGAGGTCCTTGGAACTCTGCAACACAGCCTGCTCAAGTGCTGAGTGGACCAAAGAGAACCATGAAACACAGTTTGCTCCAATACTGAGGGGACCTAAGAGAGGGCTGACCAAAAATAAAAACTCCCAAATACTCAGACAGCCACAGCAAAAGATCAGACCAAAACATGAAGACTCTGCTGGCCTCATTTGAAGGAAGAGATGGGTAGGCGCCTATGCAAGAATTCCTCCAACATCCTAAAAAGGAACATGGTAACACCAGAAGCCAGGGGACACACAACAGGAAGACTTGATCATCCAAACCCAGAAGAAGTAGAAGAAAACAACTTTAAATGTAACTTTATGAAAATGATGGAGACCTTAAAGAGAAAGTGAAAAACTCCCTTAAAGAAATGAAAGAGAAGATAAACAAAAAGTTAGAAGGAATTAATAAATCCCTCAAAGATACCAAAGAAAACCAAGAAAAAGCAATCAAACAGGTGAATGAAACAGTTCAAGACTTGAAGACTGAAATGATGGTAATAAAGAAAACACAAACTGAGGGAAGGCTGGATATGGAAAAATCCACATAAGTGAACAGGAGCTACAGATACAATTATAACCAACAGAATACAATAGATAGAAGAAAGAATCTGATAACCCTCAACCAACACAACCCAAAGTAGGGAAACACACAAACACTAATACTAAAAAATAACTGGAGTTAACAAACACTTGTCATTAATATCACTTAATATCAGTGGACTCAATTCACCTATAAAAAGACACAGGTTAAGAGAATGGATATGAAAACAGGATCCAGCATTCTGCTGTTTGCAAGAAACAGCTCAACCTCAAAGACAGATACTACCTCAGAGTGTTTTCCAATCAAATGGACCTAAGAAACAAGCGGGCATGGCTATCCTAATGTCTAACAAAATTGATGTCAAACTAAAATCAATCAGAAGAGACGGAGAAGGACATTTTATACTCATAACAGGAACAATTCATCAAGATGAAATCTCAAACCTGAATATCTATGCCCCTAATATAAGAGCACCCACATATGTGAAAGAAACATTACTAAAACTTAAATTGCACATCTAACCGCACACACTATTAGTAGGAGACTTCAACACTCTTCTCTCACCAATGGTCAGGTTAACAAGACAGAAACTTAACAGAGAAATAAGATAATTAATAGATGTAATGAATCAAATGGAACAGACGTCTGTGGAACATTCCACCCAAACAGAAAAGAATGTACCTTCTTCTTAGCACATCATGGAACCTTCTCAAAAATTGATCACATACTCAGTAACAAAGCAAACATCCACGAATACAAAAAAAAAATTGGAGTAATCATCTGTGTCTTATCAGATCACCATGGAGTAAAGAGAAAATTTAACAACAATACTACCCCCAGAAAGCCCACAAACTCATGGACTCTGAACAGTCAACTACTGAACCACTTCTGGGTCAAGGAAGAAATAAAGAAAGAAATTAAAGTCTTCCTTGAATTCAATGAAAATGAAGGCAAAACATATCCAAACCTATGGGACACTATGAAAGAGGAAAATGCATAGCAATAAGTGCCCACATAAAGAAAATGGAGAAAGCTCATATTAGCAACTTAACAGCACACGTGAAAGCTCAAGAAAAAAAAGAAGCAGACTCACCCAGGAGGAGTAGAAGACTGGAAATAACCAAATTGAGGGCTGAAATCAACAAAATAGAAACACTGAAAACAATACAAAGTATCAATGAAACAAAGAGTTGGTTCTTTGAGAAAATCAACAAGATTGACAAACACTTATTCAAACTAATCAAAAAGCAGAGAGAGAACATCCAAATTAACAAAATTAGAAATGAAAAGGGGGACATAATAACAGATACTGGGAAAATTCAGAGAATCATTAGGTCTTACTACAAAAGCCTGTACTCCACAAAATCAGAAAATGTAAGAGAAATGGATAATTTTTTAGATAGATAACATATACCAAAATTAAATCAACACCAGGTGAGCAGTCTAAATAAAACTATAAGTCATGAGGAAATAGAAGCTGTTATCAAAAACCTCCCAACTAATAAAAAGGCCTGGTCTGGATGATTTTAGTGCAGAATTCTACCAGAACTTCCAAGAAGAGCTAATACCTATATTCCTCAATGTGTTTCACATAATAGAAAAAGAAGGGTCATTGCCAAACTCTTTGTATGAGGCTACAGTTACCCTGATACCAAGCCATACAAAGACTCAACAAAGAAAGAGAATTGAAGACCAATCTCACTCATGAACATGGATGCAAAATTTCTCAATAAAATACTGGCAAACCGAATCCAAGAACACATCAAAAAAATCATCCATTATGATCAAGTAGGCTTCTTCCCACAGAAGATGACTGGTTCAACATATGAAAATCTATCAATGTAATCCATCATCTAAATAAACTGAAAGAAAAAAAACATATGATCATTTCATTAGATGCACAAAAAGGATTTGACAAAATTCAACATCCCTTCCTGATAAAGGTTTTGGAGAGATTAGGAATACATGGATCATATCTAAATATAATAAAAGCAATATAAAGCAAGCTGACAGCTAACATCAAATTAAATGGAGAGAAACTCAAAGTGATTCCACTAAAGTTAGGAAAAAGACAAGACTGTACACTCTTTCCACATCTCCTCAACATATTGCTTGAAGTTCTAGCAATAGCAATAAGAAAACATAAGGAGATTAAGGAGATTCAAATTGGAAAGGAAGGAGTCCAACTTTTGTTATTTGCAGATGATATGATAGTGTACATAAGCAACCCCAAAATCTCTACCAGAGAACTCCTACAGCTGATAAATACCTTCAGTGATGTGGCAGGATACAAGTTCAACTCAAAAAAATCAGTAACCCTCATATACACAAAGGATAAAGAATCTGAGAGGGAACTCAGAAAAACATCACCTTTCACAATAGCCACAAATAGCATAAAGTATATTGGGGTAACACTAACCAATGAATTGAAAGACCTATTTGACAAGAACTTTAAGTCTTTGAAGAAAGTAATTGAAGATACCAGAAAATGGAAAGATCTCCCACGCTATTGGATAGGAAGGATCAAAATAGTAAAAAAAAAAAAAAAAAAAAAAAAAAAAAAAAAAAAAAAAAAAAAAAAAAAAAAAAAAAAAAAAAAAAAAAAAAAAAAAAAAAAAAAAAAAAAAAAAAATGGCAATCCTACCAAAAGAAATCTATACATTCAATGCAATCCCCATCAAAATCCCAATGCAATTCTTCACAGACCTTGAAAGAACAATAATCAACTTGATATGGAAAACAATAAAACCCAGAATAACCAAAACAATCTTATACAATAAAGGAACTTCCAGAGGCATTACCATCCCTGACATCAAACTCTATTACAGAGCTACAGTAATGAAAACAGCTTGGTATTGGTATAAAAACAGAGATGTTGACCAATGGAATTGAATTGAAGACCCAGATCTTAATCCACACACCTATGAACACATGATTTTTGACAAAGAAGCTTAAATTATACAATGAAAAAAAGAAAGCATCTTCAACAAATGGTGCTGGCATAACTGGATGTTAATCTGTAGAGGAATGAAAACAGATCCATATCTATCACCATGCACAAAACTCAAGTAAAAATGAATCAAAGACTTCAATATAAACCTGACCATACTAAACCTGATAGAAGTGAAAGTGGGAAGTAGCCTTCAATGTATGGGCACAGGAGACCACTTCCTAAGTATAACCCCAGTAGCACAGACAATAAGAGCAACCATGAATAAATGGGACCTTCTGAAACTGAGATGCTTCTGTAAAGCAAAGGACACAGTCAGCAAGACAAAAAGGCAACCTACTGAATGGGAGAAGATCTTCACAAATCCCACACCAGACAAAGGTATAATATCCAAAATATATAAAGAACTCAATAGACATTAAAAATCTAAATAACCCAATTAAAAAATGGTGTGCTGAACTAAGCATGGACTTCTCAACAGAAGAATTACAAACGGTCATAAAATACTTAAGGATATGTTCAAATTCCTTAGCTATCAGGGAAGTGCAAATCAAAACAGTTTTGAGATACCATATTACACCTGTCAGAATGGCTAAAATCAAAACCACTAAAGATAGCTTATGCTGGAGAGGATGTGGAGTAAGAGGAATACTTATCCATTGCTGGTGGGAATGCAACCTTGTACATCCACTTTGGAAATCATTGTGGCGTTTTCTCAGAAAATTGGAATCATCCTACCTCAGGATCCAGCAATACCAATCTTGGGCATATAACCAAAAGATTATCAATCATACTACAAAAGCATTTGTTCAACTATGTTCATAGAAGCATTATTTGTAATAGCCACAACTTGGAAACAACCTAGATGCCTCTCAAAGGAAGAATGGATGAAGAAATTTTGACACATCTACAACTTAGAGTACTACTCCGTAATAAAAAAACAATGGCATCTTGAAATTTGCATGCAAATGGATGGAATTAGAAAACACTATCCTGAGTGAGGTAACCCAGACTCAAAAAAAGTGAATATGGTATGAATTCATTTATAAGTAGATTCAAGCCATAAACGAAGGACAGTGAGCCTATAGTTCATGATCCTAGAGATGCTAACTAATAAGTTGAACCCACCAAAAAACAAATATAGATTCACCTGGAAATTGGAAGCAGACAAGATAGCCTGGCAGAATTTAGGAGCATGGGGTCAGGTGGTAGAAGGAAGGGGAGAAGTGGAAGAGGAGGTGAGAAGGGCAGGGTTGGGGAGGGCTTGAGGGAATGGGATAGTTGAGATGGAGGAAGGACAGATATGAAAGCAAGGAAGGAGATATCTTGATTGAGGGAGCGTTTTTGGGTTTAGCGAGAAACCTGGCTCTAGAAAAATTCCCAGGAATCCACAAGGATGACCCCAGCTAAGACCCTAAGCAATAGAGGAAAGAGTGCCTGAACTGGCCTTGCCCTGTAGTCAGACTGATAATTATCTTAAATATCACCATAGAACCTTTGTCCAACAACAGATGGAAACAGAGGTAGAGACCCACGTCGGAGCACTGGACTGACCTCCCAAGGTGCAGTTGAAGAACAGAAGGAGTGAGATTATGAGCAAGGAGATTAAGACCATAAGGTGTTCACCCACTGAGTCAATGTGCCAGAGCTAATGGGAGCTCTCCATCTCCAACTGGACTGGGAATGAATGATCATGGGATCATACTAGTCCCTCTGAATGTGGCTGACAGTTGGGGCAGACTGTGTGGCCAATGACAATGGCAGTGGGATTTGTCTCTACTGCATGTACTGGCTTTTTTGGATCCTATTTCTTTGGATGTATACCTTGCTCAACCTAGATGTAGTGGGGAGGGCCTTGGACTTTCCACAGTGCAGGGTGCCTTGCACTTTCTTAAGATTGGAGGGGGTGGGAAGGATGTGTGGACAGAGTGGGAGGGGAGGTGAAGGAGGGCAGGAAATGGGAATTTGGATTGTTTTTTTTAAATAATAAAAAATAAATAATAAATATATTTCACTGATAAAGTCACCCATAAACAAACAAAAAACGAAAACAAACATATTAGCAAATGGAACCCTACAAAAAGCATTTTTGATACTTTATAAAATAGTGACCAAAAGAAAACTATTCAAAAATATTTTTAAAAGACCACTATATATTGAGGGGAATAATTAATCAGTAAAATAAAACAATTGTAATTATTTGTTCAAAGAAGTTTAGTTATTATACTTTCATTAATCAGTCACTAAAATTTGTTTGTTAAATGTCAGTTAGATGGGATAAAATAACCCTGGGACACTTCAGTACCGCATTTTCATCTTTACATATGTATTCTACACTAAATCAACACAGAAATTTCAGAGCTAAAATTCCATCATGAATCTACAAAATATAAATGTATCTTCAGAATATTATATCCAAACTATATGTAATGTGCATTCTTTTCTGTAGCTCACTGAAACTTTTCTTATACTGTTCTCATTAGAAATAAAAAAAAGAAGCCCTTAAAAATTCAGAAAATTGATGTAACTCTGTACTCTATCAAGGTATCACAGTGTAAAACTAGATATAAACAACAAAATGAACCAGAGAAACTACAAGAAAAGCAATGTCTGGAGGTTAAACAGTAAGTAGTCCACTTTTGAAGAAAGAACAAATGTTATCTAGCTAGCTATTTGTACAATATACATATGTATATATTGCTTACTGATATATTAAAACTAGGGGAGCAAAAATAAAATTTCCTAGAGTGAAAGCAAAATTAAAAAAAAACAGATAAAAATGATTGCAGAGCAGGGTTAAGAGCACTGACTGCTCTTCTAGACGTCCTGAGTTCAATTCCCAGCAACCACATGGTGGCTCACAGTCATCTGAAATGAGATCCCTCTTATAATAATAATGCCCTCTTCTAGCCAGCAAACAGACAGACAGAACACTGTATACAGAACACTGTATACATAATAAATAAATTAAAAAAAACTTCTGAAACACAACTAAAATTGTGCAAAAGTTAAAGATTGCACCTATAAATACCTACATTTTAAAAAATGCAAGACATTGAAAAATAAGAACTTCATAATGTACCTCAAGATTTTATAAAATCTAAGAGAAGCCTATCCCAAATACAGTATATGACTAGAAATAATTATTATGGAAGAAATAAAGTGAATCATTAACACAGGGTCGATTCTTTGACCTTAACCTATGGTCAGAGAAAAACACAGAGAACTATTTGAAAAGATATAGACACCTTTCTGAAATGGACTCTAATAATAAAAGCTTCTACATAACAAATAAAGCAGTCATCAGAATTAAGGCACACTATAGAACAGAAGAAAACCTTTGACAACAATACAGCTGATTTCTATCTGGAATGACTACAAAACTGAATCGTTCAAAATTAAGGTCAAAATAATGAACTGAATGTTGATCAAAGAGGAAACATAAATGGTGAGGGATAGTAGCAAACCAGCAGACCAGTGAAAGAGTGCTCCAATAAACCAGAAGGCCAGTGAGGAGGTGCTCCAGTAAATCAAGAGACCAGTGAGGGGATGCAATAGTAATATAAGGGACCATTTTATGGGGGGATTGCTACAATATGCCAGAAATGGTGATAGTCTGACCAAAGGTAATAATAGAAC
Organism: Ondatra zibethicus; assembly: GCA_004026605.1. Lineage (NCBI taxonomy): Eukaryota > Metazoa > Chordata > Mammalia > Rodentia > Cricetidae > Ondatra > Ondatra zibethicus. Next base: position 24,010 of record PVIU01015498.1, read on the forward strand.
CAGTGATAACTGGATAGAGTCTAGATCTAGTTTTATAGATCAAATATGAGAGGTCAAGACTATGATGGGGACACCCACTTACACAGCTTACCTGAACTAATAGGAGTTTACCAACTCTGGCCAATCATGGAAGGATCCAGCATAGGACGAAACTAGGTCCTGGGAATGTGGGTGACAGTTGTATGCTGGGGCAGACTGTGGGGCCACTGGCAGTGGGACCAGGATTCATCCCTACAGTTCTACTGGGTTTTTGAAACCCATTTTGGAGGGATACCTTGCTCAGCCTAGATATACTAGGGAGTGCCTTGGACCTTCCCCAAAGCAATGTGCCTTACCCTCTCTGAGGAGTAGAAGGTGGGAAAGGTGGAAGGAATGGGAGGAGGGAAGGGAGTGGGAACTAGAATTGTTATGTAAAATGTAAAAAGTTAACATTTTTTTAAAAACAAAAGAAAAAAGAAAAATATAAAAAATGGAAAGTTGTACAGTGTAGGATAGAACTGCACTATTTTAAGTGGTGCACTATTTATATTCAACTCTCTTGCTTAGTTTTCATTTTAATAACTGTTTGTCACTGTGCTATAACATTACTTTCTGTTATAGTAGACCTTCAGGGAGGTTCAAATTGGTGAATACAGCTTAGTCATGTGGAGATATTACTAAGGAGTGTTTTATTAGAAAACTAAATTTTTTCCCTCAGAAGGCTTATGCTTCTAATTTTATGGTGTTTGAAAATAAGTTGTTTCTGTTAAATTTCTTTCTGGCAATAAAATTCATCTTTAAAGTATTTCATTTTGTCTGGCACAAAAACATAACCTTTGCTGACTTCTAGTGAAGGTGTCTTACCACTAGAAAACACTCTCAAATAAGAGTTATACAACAATTAAGTAGCAGGAGTTTTATAGTAAAATGATTTTGCCCAAATTAGTGTACTTATTTCACCACATGATATTGTAATGCAATAGTTCTGAGATTTGTTGAAATTTTAATAACATATTAGTCTCATAAAGGGCTACAAATGTATTTGCTCTTACAGTTGGGTGGCTGAAATTTTATACTGTATCAACAGCAATACTTTCTTAGTATAATTTCCATAGGCTTTTATTGAAATTTTTATGTTCTATATTTGGATATAACTTTTGTGTAAGGTGATAGGATTTTATTATCACACTGTAAATTCAACAGATAAAAGTTGTTATTTTCCTTTTTTCATCAATTGTTATCATATGCTGATTAAACCTGAAATTATTTTACTTATATTTAATAATAATTTTAGGAGGTTGGAAACATGACTCTGTTGCTATAATTATTTCTGCACAGTCATGATGATCTGAATTTGGATCCCTAGCACTCAGTGAGAAAAATAAAGAACTAGACATAGTTTTCCCCTCAACAGTTTCTCTAACAGCTGTATTTGGTTATAGACCCTGTCTACGAGAGATAAAGATGATTATTTATATAGTTGAAGAAGACACTGCAACATCAACTTCTGGACTTTGTATGCACACTGTGTAGCTACCTATTCACACGAATGTTTGTCCATCATCATGTACATACACAACAAATAAGTTTTGAAGAAAAATCCCAGTGTTTATAAAATTCAAAATATTCCACTAGGCATTCATTAAAATTCTTCACTAGAATCAGTGTGGTGTTCTTTCCTCTTGGTCCAAAAGAAAAAGAATGAACTGGTATAAGGGGAAGTAAGATTTTACCCTTTAGTGTTAACGTAAGAATGGCTATAGAAATTATTGATAAAGAGTCCTTCCCATAAATCTAGGGCTTGTGTGACTACAAACATAACTATATTAAAGATATAGGCCATATTTTAAGACAAAATTCTTTCTTAGAATATTTTTTCCTAAAATCAACCAACACGATTTCCTGAGTTTCCCAATAGACTCAAGATGACCTGGTAGAAATCTCTCAGACAAACATGTCTTTCTCAAATCTAGAATCTCTTTAGAAATTTTTCATATAGTAACATCTGAGGCATCCTTGCTACCTTGTATTTCAGTTAATTTTTGCTGTTATTTCATGTGACATTTTTTCTTTCTTTTGTTTTTCTTTTTCCTACTCTTTCCTTTTATTTTCTTTATTTGAGACAGGGTATTATTTTGCAGCCCTCACTAACCTGGAACTCAGTTTGTTATCCAGGATAAACTTGAACTCACAGATCTCCACCTGCCTTTACTTCCCTACAGCACTACCATGCTAAGCCAAAAGTGATTTTATTTTTATTTTGTATTTGTTGTGAAGTGTTTTCTCTACTTTCACTTTTATCCTGTTTCTTCTTGCTCCGAATTAACTTCTATACTTCCTTCCTTCAGACAATGCTTTTCATCAATCTAGTCTACTTTCAACCTAATTTTTTAAATAAACCTTTGAGTGAGTCTTTCCAAAATCATAATAATCTGTTCCTTTTCTGAATTTTTATAATAATTTAATGTCCACTGCATAGAACATTACATTTTATATTTTGTTTAAATCTTTAGTTGAATTGTGCCTTTACCTCAGCTAGTGTGTTGAGGTAAATTTTCTGAGTCACGCTTTCTTCACTTTTTTCTAACATGATTTCTCTGTCTTATACCAAATAGAATTGAACTTCTGGCAATTTTCTACTCCCTGTCTTTCAAGTGGTGGCAATACAAGCATATGTGATCACAGTGAAATAAATTTGCAAGTTTTAATGTCATCTATTTTCTTGCTTCTGGATCCTAGTACACACATGTACACACACACACAAACAGCCCCCCACACAACAAACAGAGAGAGAGAAAGAGAAACAGAGACATAAATAGTATTTCTGTATTTTGAAGAGTGTAGTTTGTCTCCTGCAAGATTAACTGCTAAAGAACAATCATACAGTGCTTGAAAAGGTGTCAATTAATTAAACGCAAAGCTTTTTTTGTTGTATCAGGAGGAATGGGAGGGTTGTTTGAAATTTTTTCTGACTCTTAGTTAGCAATACTGTTAGAAAGGTCTTTAAAGGGGAAATGAATTATAATTAGCCTTTAAACCAAGCTGGGATATTCCTTTTTGAGCACCATTTAATCACTAGCAGCCATCAAATTAAGCAGAATTACTATCCCAATTAAACAACGATCATTGTTGTTAATTAGTATTAATTCAGTAGCTTGGGAAATGTCCCATTTAAGTGGACTTCTTAATTATGTCTCAATTACATTGAATACATTATATTAGAAATGATTATCAAATACTCTGCATTGTTTGACAATTGTCAACCCATGGCATTAAAACTTAGCATTTAATCCAATATAGTTTTGGAGCAGCTTCATGTATTAAAAATGAGCTGAGAGAATGCTAGTGGTATTATCACCTATTCTAACCATGTGAATTCTCTTAACCACATGGAGTAGTTTGGTATTGCAATTGAAAAAGAAATACATATCCAGAAAAAAGAAAATGGAAACATTATAGCAATATCTGGAACTGAATTTAGTCCAATTTCAAGGGTATTTAGAGACTTTCACAGTCTCAACACAGTTTAAAAGTTAAAAGTCTCTTCTGAAACTTAAGGCAGTCTCTTAACTGTAACCCCCTGTAAAATCAAAAAGAAAATTGCATACTTCCAATGTACAATTGCACAAAAAGTACATTACCATTTCAAAAGGGAGGAACAGGGGCATAGTGAGGAAATGGACCAATGTAAGACTGAAACTCAGCAGGGAAAACACCAAATCCAATAGTTCTATGTCCAACATCAATGGATTTATGTGACTCTTCCTTTCCAGCTTTACCGACTGAAACACAGTTATCTTTTTAGGGCTAGTTCAACCCCCCCGAACAGACATCCAATGGTTCTGTTATCTTCATTATCTTGGGGTCTCCAATACAATTCAGGTTTCACCTTCAGAGATTCATGCAATGGCCTCTCAGGGAATCAACGTAGGGACACCCCTGGCATATGCCTGGCCTCAAAGGGTTTCCTTAAGCATGAAGAAAGAATTCATGTACCATTTAAATGTATTATTTGTGTATCTCAATCCAGAACTAAGTGACCTCTGCTGCCAAGTTCAGCAGCCTTCTAGGGTTGTAATTCTTTGAATTATATTCACATGAGCTTTGATTGTTTGTTTTAATGACCAGATAATTCCTTAGGACCTTTTCTTTTCACAAATTATGATATTATCAGGGTGGGATCTTACACTGAATATGCCACTCCCTTTATTCTGCATCTTAATTTTTCACCACATACCATGGGTCCAATATTAAATTATTTGGTTCTCTTTTGATCCACAAGCTCTACATTTTTTTATTTCTGTTTGCCTCACATGCACATTGCACTGTAGATGTGCATAAGAGTGATGACTAATAACTACAATAGAATCAATATTAAGCTGGCTTGAATTCTCCTTTTCCAAAGAAACTAATTCAAAATTTCAATTTATTCTCAGACCATTATTTAGTACAAGAACAAAAGGCAGCCACATTTTCTGCCAAAATATGACAAGAATGGCCACTAGTATGATTGGTAATATCCTTTCTCTCTGAAACCTCTTGACCTGGGGCTCCATACTTCACAATGCTCTCAGTTCTACTGTCTTCAAAGTACCTACTAGGGTGGCTCATTAAGCTCCACTTATAATTCAAGACCTTTGATAGTCCAAAGTCCTAAAGTCTTCCAGATTCCTCCAAAAAATAGCATGGTCACTTGCTGATGCCAACTTTTGTCTTTCTATTGATATGCTATGACAATGGCAAATGGGAATTTATAGAAGAAAGAGTTTATTTGAGGCTTACATTTTGAGATTAGAGTTCGATGACTATCATGATTAAGAACATGGCAACAGACAAACATAACACTGGAGCCCTAGTAGAGAGCCTACAATGGATCTATAAGTACAAGGAAAAGAGAGAAAGAGAAAGAGAGACTCAGAATGATGTTGATTTTTGAAACTGCAAAGCCCACACCTACTGACACACTTCCCTGAACAAGAGTTCATCTTCTAATGAATTCTAAACAATTCCATGAAATAGACAACAAGTATTAAAATACATGGCCTTATGGGGAGCATTCTCATTTAAATCGGTGCATTTTTTCTCCCTGTTGTCAGCTCCCTTAGTTATTGTTCAATAAAAAGTGGTTAACCTTGAAATAATATGCACATAAACAACAAAAAGGTAAAGAACATTGTATTAATAAATATTTGTCCATGTCCCATTAATATTTATATGTGTGTGTGTTTAATAAAAATAATTAAAGAAAAAAGAGGCTATCATCTTGAAATTTGGTTTACAAAGTAGTGTTTCAATGGAATATAAGTGAGGGAAGGAATGGAGAGAGAAGAGTGGAGGAAAGGGATGCAATTCATTTAAATCAAATACGTTTTAGAGCATTTTTTTAATAGAAAAATGTTATGAGAAGTAGGTAAATGTAATACAATCAGGAAAGGAATAAGTCAATTAATCATTGTTTTCCTAAGAAATGTTCAATTCATAAAAGACCCTGAAGACTCTTCTGAAAACTAAATACGTTTAGCAAAGTGGAAGATAGAAATTAACACACCAAAATAAGGAAAATTTCTACTTACTAATGACATCCTCATTGAGAATGAAATAAATAAAATAATCTGTCTTAGTTACTTAGTCACAAGATGATAAAACACCTTGATCAAAGTAACTCATAAAATGAAGAGTTTATTTGGTTTATTATGGTTTGCAAATGTTAAGAGTCTATGATGACTGAGCATAGACATTGTATACGGAACAGCTGAGAACTCACTGAGAAGGCAAAGAAACAGAGAGAATGTACACCAGGAAGATCTAAAATCTTTAAAACTTCAAATTCCACCTCTGTGACATATCTACTCCAGTAAGGTCACACCTCCTAATTCTTCCAAAACAGTTTCAGCAATTGAGGACCATGTATTCAACATATCAAAGCAATCTTGAACAAGTACAAAATACTCTAGTACAGGAAGTATCATGATTCCTGATTTCAAGTTTGATTACTTAGCTACTGTAACAAAAAAGCATGGTACTGGCACACACACACACACACACACACACACACATTGGGATGTAAAATTGCATTTTTTTAGATGTGGATCACAGTTTATATTTTATAATCTCCAGAAATGGGCAGAGTTTTTTCCTTGATGTAAAATTTGATAGACAATTGTACGATACAATTCTAACAACATCATGTAAAATAAGAGTAGGCTACAATTTTCTGTTTAGCACTTGCAACACTTAGGATTTTCTGAAATATTGAGGTAGTTTTTGTTTTATTTCTTTTTGTTACTGATAACTATTTTCGATATACTCATGAGTTTATAATAATGTTTTTGCTTAGGCTGGTATTTTGAAATAGCCCCAGGATGGGGTAGGCACTTACAATATCAAACTTATGGTGTGATTGTGATTAGATAATAAAAATCTTTCAGTCAAATCACATAACTGTCATACAAGTAAGGAAGATAGGGGGAAGGGTTTTAAATACTTTTAAACAAGGAGATTCTGGGTTGGTGAGTGTGTTGGTATCTTGAAACAATTGCATGTCAAAGAAAGGAATGAAAGCTGTGTCCCCATCTCTGAAGGTCTATGTTAAGTACTTTTTCCATTGATAGTTCATCCATAGTGGCTTTTGTTATAAACTTGTAAATGATAAACATAGTGGGTGAATACATGCACTTATGTACATTATAACATTCAAGTTATAAGCAAAAATCACTGAGATGTTACAATAACAGGAGAAATCACAATTATCAACCCTTGATTCATTTATTAGTAATGTATCTATATAAACATGGTTGTTACATTATCTTCTAATTAAGTCAAACTGGGTTATGAATTGTAATGAAAAAGTCAAAATATTTAAAATAATTATTTTAATTAAAATGATATTTCATGATTTGGCCCACTGAATAAATTTAAGCAATTTTGCAAATTTCAAATTAATCTTTAAGACTAATTTATTTTTCTAGTAAGTTTTGGTTTTCATTGTTAATAGATATTTTATTATAGTTCATTTTGAAGATTGTTCTAGATTGCATTTAGTGTTTTCATGCAGTTACTATATGAACACATAAATAGATTGCAATACAAATTTCGAACAAGAAGAGCAGTCAGAAGCAGTGCAATTGTTGCTCTAGGCGAAACTGAAATAGTAAGGCTCTTTGATGATTCTGTTTCTTAGGACTGACAATTTTGGGAATGACTTTGTGGTTCAAAAGTTTATATAATCATTTCCTCCTGAAAAACTGAGACTTAATGATGTTATTCTGGCCTGTGTTTCTTCTGCTATCTTGATAAGAAAATTAACCTAAAGAAGGTAAACATATTTTCTCTACTATCTAATGTCTAATTAAAAGTAGAAGGGCATTTTCAGGATAGCAATGATAGTATTGAGCAACCAGGTTTTGTTGTTGTTGTTGTTGTTTTGTTTGTTTTGCTGTAAGAGTGAAAGAATACCAGTTAGGTAGAATTTTCTTTATACATTGAACAAACAAACCAAACACCTAACTGTATGACATAAGATGTAAAAGGTTTTATTGACTATCAAGAAATTTGATAGGAAGGCAATTCATAGCTCATTTGGTTCCTTGAAGATGCTGTATGGACCCAGGTTTATTTTGAAGCCAATGTCTTCTTCATTGTGTGATTTTGTTACTTTGAATTAGTATATATTATCTATGCATATATTATCTTTTTGTGCTAAGCAGCAAAAGAGAAATGGAGAAAAATAAATATCAAAGTTTTCAATTTAAAGCCAGTGAAATTTTGTGTGTGTGTGTGTGTGTGTGTGTGTGTGAATAAAAGAACTCCTGGAACTTCTACCTGTATCTGATTGGTCACAATTTGATTTCAAAACAGCAACTCAAGACAAAGCAGCATGGAGTGCTAAAATCTCTAGGCATATTGCCCACCACTAGACTAAAAGTAGGATTCTATTAATAAGTAAGAAAGAAATAAGATACTTTAGAAAAGCAGCTAGGGATTTCTGCCTGAGAAAAATGTTATGTTGCTTTCTATGCAATTACCACTTAACAAATACTTTTTTAAAATATTTAGTGCTGTGAAAACTGAATTAGTAGCACTAGATGTGGCTTTGTTTTTTATCTTCCAAATGATTTTGTTTCTAAATTTTCATAGTAATTGATTATCATTTTCTATATTAGAGTTGTTAAAAAGAAAAAAATCAATTTGGGATATTTTGTCTGTCATTTAACAGTCTTTTACCTGAATCAAACTATAAATAAAAATGATTGTTTCCACTGTATATGTCAAAGAAACACTGCAATGACAAACATTCAAAAAAGAGCTGTTAAATATGCTTCTAAGTCATATCCACCTTGTTAAGTGTTGTGTTCAAATACAAACATTATTCTCAGGAAGGAATTCTGGTAAATTAAACACTTATATAGCACAATAGACTGTTTAAATCTGTGATTGTTAGAATTAAATATATTACTGAACAGATTTGGCTTGATGAAGGGCATACTTCCTTGCTTTTTAAAAGATATTATGGGTCTACTATTTCCTACTGACTTCAAAATTGCTTTCTTTTGACAACTAATCTGACAGATTAGAGGTTAAGAGTTAATTATGACCTTGACAGCATTTTCTGCTGGTTTCTCTGCTGCTTTATTTGCATGTTGTTTTGCATTTTTATCCAAATGTAGTTTTTCAAAAAATTTACATGTGAAAAGTCGTCTTTCTGCTTATGAGCAACAAGATCACATTTAGAAATAAAGCAATTGCAAGTAGAATGCTATGGGACATGTTTCTAAACTAACTATGCAAAATCCTGAATATTAAGGCAGGAGGTTTACCAATAAAAGAAAAAAATAAAAAAAAATGAGGTAAATCTAGAGCTACATTATAGACAATGTTTATACTTAATAAAGTTTCATGGCTTGGAGATTTCTGATGAGTATATTTTAATTATTTTGGAAATTCACAAACTGGATAACTAAGATTATGGATATTGCTGGTTGATAGAGCTCATTTTATTATACATACATATCTAACCTATTATTGTATGCTGCAAATAATACAATTTATTTTTAAAACAAGAAAACAAATACATGTAGTCTTTTTATTTTTGATCTATGGTAATTATTTATTTTTTCTTTAACAGTTTCATATATAAATGTAATATGTTATGATTACTCTCCTCCTCATCCTCTCTTAACTCCCTCCAATATTTTTGGAGCTAAAACTCCACATTCCACCATGTTTTTGTATAGGTTACTGATTTTTATTTAGATTTGTTTTGTAACTCATTTAATTTAACAAGAAGCATCTTTGTGAGCATTGAATTAGATCTGCCCATTGTAGCCAGGCAACCTTAGCCTCGTTATTCTGCAGGTAAAGATGAGTGTGCTATCTGCTTGTTCTGCAGCCCCATGACACAGGACAATCAGATGTGATAGGGAGTCATGTTAAACCAGGAACTCAGTTTATTACTGTGAGTGTCAGCTTATATAGGTTAAGTGACATTGTGTGATGTAGTGGTACCTCCAGTCAATGAGAGACAGCCAAGCCCTCCCTCTGGCTGGAGGGGCATCTACCCAGATTTTGCTGTCTCATTCTTACTTGGTTACCTCAAACTCAAGCCAGGTTCTTCTCTGTCCTACAGGCCTTGAGGTACAGGCCCTGAACTTGATCCAGGCTTTTCTCTGTCCTACAGACCTTGAAGAACAGGCCCTGAGAAAATTTTGGCCAAACATCTCCCCATTTTGTTTTATATCTCACCCCTACCCTGATAGCCAAGCCAGAATAGCCTACCGGAGAGGGAGTGTGGGTCAGGGCCACCCCTATTCCAGGGTTTCTGCCTGGACACCCTCAAATTGGGAGTTCATCTGTGGGGTAAGATGTATCGAGCCTACTATGATATTATGATGTACTCAAAGGGCCATGAGTTGTACCTGTTGTATATGTTTTTGGAATGCTTGTTTCAGCCTGTGGAGAATGCATGGGCCAAAAAGACAGATCAATAAACAAATAGCCATTGTTCCATTTAGGGAAGAGATGAGAGTGGTAAGCTATGGGGACCAAGTAAACCAGGTCTCATAGGTGGTCCTTGACTTAAACAAATCAGTTCCTTTTCTTAACTCATCTAGGGTTCATATAACCATTCCAAAATGTTCCTTATAGAAACAACATTCTTCCCTATGTGCCCTGCAAATTCCTCCCTGTTCCATACACAGCAAGTCCAAGCCTCTCCTATTTTGTAATGTTACCCTTGATAAAGAATCTAAAGACTTTTGTAAATAAAGTAATACAGTGTCCAGCCCAGTCTGCTCACTTGCCCAGGTAGTACAATAGTAATCAGGAGCCATCCCTCATGCCACCCCCACCTCATAGTTTCTAACAGTGGAGGCAGTCCAGTTGCTTTCTGGGCATATATAAAAAGCTGTCTGCAGGAGGGCATGTCTCCTAAGGACATGAGAACACCTAGGCTCATTAGTGTAAGATGTCTGGGGTAGGGTGCACCTGTGAGAGCCTCCACATTAAGGTCTCCCTTCGATCCTTGGAATCCAGTCTCCCATGTCCCAGCTCCCACATGCCAAATCACAGAGGTCAAACATCAGGTTAGGCCACCACATCAAGGGAGTTGTTATCTGAGAAGTCTAGTTTAGGATCCCTCGAGTGTCAGTACTCGACAAGATCCATGTCACTTTCTGTGGTTGTTGGGGGCTTGCTGCCTGGACCTCTGTCCCCATGAGAATAGTTAGCATAATTACCACTGGGAAGGCCATAAGAAATAGATAAACAGGCATCACTTTCCTCAAGGGTCAATATCCCTTGGGCAGTGGTGATTTTTCTTTTCTTGTGTTTGAATTTGAGGGTTGTCCACCATAATCTCTTTCTTTCTTTATTGGTCATCTTGGTCATCCTCATTGTCCTGAGGGGAGGGGAGAAATTTAAGGTTATGACCTGGTATAGGCATTTCTCCTCTGTTTGGGAAAACACCTCCATATCCTTGGACCTGTGTAAACAAAGGATCTGTACCCCTCCATTGGTTAGTGAGAGGATCATTCCACCAAAGCTTTAGGCAGGGCCTCATTGGTAGGGATCCCTAGTGTTTCTGTAACCTATTGTGTTCATCTGATTTTTGAAAATTACAATATTGATGGTTAATAATGCCTTTTGCAGTTGTAGATGGGGTAAGACTTCTTCCCCTTTTTGTTTGATAAAAACCTTTATGAGATATTGGTAATGTCTTTTGACAATAGCTTGACCCTGAGAGTTGTATGGGATCCCAGTTGTTCTTTTGCAGCGGGTGGAAAGAAGACACGAGACGCAAATGAACCCATGCAGTAGTTTATTAGAAAAGACGTACTCACGGGCCCAAGGAAAATGTGAGGGAAGAGGAAGAAGAGGGCGGGGGGGGGGTAGCGTATCTGGTTTTTAAAGGCTGCCTTGCACATGTGCACTGGGGTGGGCTGCGTGAGTACGTCAGACAATGGTGACGCAGATGGTGGGCAACCCATGCCTTGTACATGCTCACAGGGGTGGGGGTAGCCATGCATGTGCACGTGGGTCATGCCCCCAAGAGGCTGCCTTTGGGACCCAGGAGTGCAGCCTTACGGGTGGCTAGATGATTACACCAGTGGCATGGGATATATTCCATCTTTTAATGTTTTACTCATAAAATAGGGGCCATTGTGGTTCTTCACCTGTTGTGGTAGTCCCCACGTAGCAAACAGTGTAAGAAGTGGCTTTTGGTATGGGTTGCCTTTTCCCCTGAGTGGGACGCAGCCTAGCATGCCTTAGAGTACATGTCTATGGTTCACAACATATAGTTTAATTTGTCAAATGGAGGGTAATGTGATACATCTGTTTACCAGTTGATATTGAGTCCCAACCCTTTTGGGTTTACCCCGGTCCTTGCAAAGACAGGGTGCAGAGAAATTGTTGGCAAGTCTTACATATATGAACAATTCGCTTTAATTTTGTTTTGGGGATCTGGGACTATAGGTATTTAGGTCTTCTCCAGTTGGCATGAGATAAGCCATGCATTTGGGTAGCATTTTGTATGGGCAGAGTTGAGAGCTCTATGAGACAGGCCCCTGAAGATGCAACATTGACAGCAGCATTTCCTTGGGAAATCAGGCCAGGGATGTTTTGGTGTCCTCTGAGATGTTGAATATATATGTTTTTTTTCTGCCTTCTAAGAGTGATCTGAGTTGTATCAAGGCAAAAATAGGATTAGCATTTAATTTGATATAGGCTTAGGGTAAGTGTGGCAGTAGGTTCACCACATAAGAGCTGTCTGAATAGAGATTGCAGGGTTCTGGGTCCTCTTGTAGGGAAACATATATGGATCCCCAACAAGGGAGATTTTTTTATAATCTTTGTCTTGGTCCCCCCTACAGGGAAAAATACAAAGGCGACTCCATTCTTCCTGCCATCTATGCAAACAATGAATTTTTGGGGCAGGGGCCTAGAAGAAAAGGACCCTCCAGCGTAGTCCTTGATAGAGCTTCACTAACCAGGACTCCCCAAAGTGGGTGTCCAGGGTCAACAGTAATTCCTCCAGGCTGAGGCTCAATCGAGAATAATGTCTGGCTGCCCGTTCTAAATCCTTAATTTTGAATGGAATTATTAATTTAGAGGGATCTCTTCTATAATGTCGGGTGAACATGCCCCTGATTTTTATGATCATATCAGCTATTTGATCCACAAGAGAGTACACTAGAATGTGTACCATTATAGTGGTTGTGACTGCTGAACAATGGCAGCCAGCATGGTCTTTTTCTTTAATAATATCTAGCCTTGGATTAGAATATTAGGATTAAATCTCACCAAAGAACCCTGATGGAGCTTGTTGATGAATTAAGTGAGTGCCTGACGACCCTCAGGGGGCAAAGAAATGATCTCATAAGGTTGCCTCCGTTTTGGAGATCATATAACACATCTATTCTCCCAGTCTCTACAGGCAATCAGGGCCTTATCCACTTCTTTTCTCCCAACGTCTTTTGTAATACCGATAAAGTGAGAGGCTCAGGCAGGATTATTTGGGGTCCATTCCCTTTGAGTGAGTGAGTGTTAATTTGGATACCAATATATGAAATAGGAATAACTTTTCTATTTTGTTTGGGGCTATTTCAAAACCATATTGTTGGAGAATATTAACAATGTTACCCAGAAAACTAGCCCTGATTCCTCCAAATGCCCAATGATTAGGTCATCCATATAAACATATAGGAGGTTATTATCTTTGTTAAAATAAGGAGAGATGATAATATACAAATATTGTTGGCAAAAGGCCAGACTATTGACCATCCCCTGTGGGAGAATAGCCCATTCATATCTCTCATCAGATAGACAGAAGTTAACTGTAGTAATTGAAAAAGCGAACTTTTCACAATCCTCCTCATAAAGACAAATTGGGAAGAAGCAGTTCTTTAGATCAATTACAGTGAGATGAAACTGGGAGGGGATTGCTGGGACCCAAGGTAAGCCCCTTAAAGTGGCCCCTGCTAACTCCATACAGGCATTGATTGCTTTTAGGTCCTGTAACATTCCCCAGGTCCAATTAGGGTTATGTATCACAAACACAGGGATGTTCCAAGTACTCACTGAGGGATTTATCTGTCCTTCTGTAAGCAGAATTCTGGTGATTTCCTTGAGAATCTTAAGTTAAGTTCAGGTAATTGCCACTGATCCACCCATACCGGCTTACCAGATGCCCATCTAATGCTTGGAATCTGGGGACAGTGGCCTCTACTTTTGGGAGTAAATACAGGTTTTGGGGGTCTACCTGATGACACCTTGCTCAATTTTATCATCATAAAAGGCTAGGTAGTCAGTGGTAATAACAGCATTCATTTGTCCTAACAAATCTTGTGCCAGGAGGTTGCAGACAACCCCAGGAGGATCAGAGGCCTAAATTTTCCTTTGTCTCCATCCAGCCCCACTCAGTTTATGGGACTGGCTATTTCCTGGGACATAGACCTTTGCCCAACCCCTGTGAAAGGCAGCCATGTTATGAGATCCCAGCTAGTTGGGATGTCTTCCTTTCTGAGGACCATCCTATCAGCTCCTGTGTCCATCAGGCATTGGAATCTTTGTCCCCCAAAGATCATAGTCATATTGGGTTGCAACACCTCTACCATTGGAATGGTCCAGTTAACTAAAGGTGCATCTTTCCTTCATTTGGTTAAGGGAGCTGGAAGGCTCCATCTAGTTTAAAGGTTGATTTTCGATGATTTTCTCATTTATATCAAATATGGAACAGCATTTTGAAGCCCAATGGTACCGCTTGTGGCAGTGTGGGCAGAGAGATGGAGGGAGATCCTTCAGCACCTGGGTCTTATTGCCCGTTTGTGAGCAATCCCTCTTAAAATGCCCCAGTTGACCACATAAGAAACATTTCCTAGGTGTTTGCTTTTGCTGTCCAGCTGCCAGGGCTTGAGTAATAGAAGAAGCTAGAGTTTGTGCCTGGGCCTGAAAGGCAGCCACAAGAGTCTGGCTGGTATGTGACTGGGTCCTGACATTCAGTGTTGTTACAACCCATTAACTCATGGACCTTTCCCTAAGGCCAGCACAAGCCATCCTAGTACCTTGGTTCATACCTTCCCAGACTCGGAGCTTAATAAAGTAGTCTCTAAACCCACTGGAAAGCAATTTCCTCTCAAGGCTAGTCTGCACATGGAAAATAAAGTCTGGAAGCGTCTTCCCCAATTTATGTATTGTGCCAACTACAGGTGATTCAGAGGGTCCCTCCTCTAGCTTGGCCCAGGCTGCCAAGCCTGCTTGTCTAACTTTGTCCTGATACAGAGCCACAATTGCAGCTTGTTAGACCCCAGTGGAAAGACATTTCCTGTACCAGTTAACATTGGAAAATTGATGGGAATTAGGGGTTGGCCACTCTATTGAACTCTGCCCTCGTGCGACAGGCCTCCTTAAAGAAAACCACCTATTTAACATATTGCAATCCCCCCAGGGTAGCCTTAACCAGATAATACTAGTCCTTGGGGACACAAGGATATTAGGCTACCTCCTGAAGTCATTGCCCAAGGGGAGTTGGGGCCATCCTAGGCCACAGCCTTCCTCAATTCTTTCAGGTCCTCATCTTCCCAAGGATACTGAGTTAGGGGGAGATTAGGGCCAGGGGCAACATTGACTGGGAAGGCTTGGGGTCTATAAACTTTAGCCCTGTATGCCTCAGAAGTATCCCCAGGAGGCTCCACCCCACATTCCTCTGTCTGAGAGCCCCAAATTTGCAGTTCCTCCCAAGGCTGGTATATTCATTTCTTGCTGGCAAGGATGGTGCCCCATTATTTTTCCCATTACCCTCTCCAGTTTTAGCCTTTCCAGGGAGACTTGGGGCATAAGGTGGCAGCCATTCCTTGTCCCAGGCAATATCTACTTTCCTTTTGACTTTGCCTCTGCCTGCCTTATTCCTTCTCCCCTAGGACAGCTCTTCAGTAAATTGCACCCATTTTTGTTCTTCTCCCTTGTCTGTCTCCTTTTCTCCTGTTCTTTTGGTTAATTGGTTACTTTTGGATTCTTCAGACCTCTCCCAAACTTTGAACTTTTCCTGTTCCTTGTCTATCTCCTTCTCCCCCAACCTTCTAGCCAGTTGGTTATTTTCGGATTCTTTAGACCTTTCCCAGTCTCTGATCTTTTCCTTACCTGCCATTTGGGGAGGAAGAGCAGTGGAGTGAAAACAGGCCTTAAGGGCAGTAATAGTTGGATAGAATCCCAATGGTGGGGGCATATTTGCATTGGTATGGATATTGGTTTATTGATACAAACTTAAGTTCAATTTTGTTATATGTATATTTCTGCTCTTGATTAAGGCATTGGGTTGGTGCAGCTCACTTAAAAATGTAATGCATAATTAAGAAATTTAGGTCAATAGATAATTATCTATAATTGTCAAGCTTGTAGTCATGTTAGTTAGGTTTTCTAGATATGTAGAGATATATTTCAATTAGTTAGGGATTCTTCACATCTTTCAGACACCTTCAGAATAAGGTATTTAAAATGTTTTAAGAAGTTAGGACTTTTTATGACATGAGACACATCTTCTCCTGTCAGCATCAGTCTCAAGCATCAATTTCAAGAGGATGATGGGCATTGAAGAGGCTCCTTATGGAGTTTGTTAGCCATTTGGGCCAGGAACTGCTCTTGGCTGGACTACTTGATGAACTGGGCATGCAGAATCCACAGAGAACTGACTGGTGAACTTGCCTAAAGATAAGATGATCTTTCTGGGTGTCTGCTGCATGAAAGACTCTGCTAGACATTCTGCAGGAAACAGAAGAAAGTGACTGGCAAGCTGCCAATATAGGCAGAACTGTCTTTGAAATTTTCTACTTCATGGAAAAGTCTACTGGATACTATGTACCTGAGGGCTGAACATGGATATACCACCAGTACAGAAGAGCTTTGGGTGACTGTCCAGGCAGTGAGATGTTTCTGTCAATTCTAGAGTTTTGGAAGTTGCTTACAATAAACTTATTGTTTACTTAAGTAATATTATGTCTTTCTGGAGTCTTTGATGCAGTTGAAGAACTTATAATTATAGTTTTCCTTAGATATGATAAGAGATAAAGTAGATATAAATATTGTAACTGTAATTCTTGCTTGATACCAGTTTTGTTATATGTAATTTTACTATGTTAAGGTTAAAACTTTCTTTTTTATTTAAACAGAAAAGGGGAGGTAATATAGGATTTCCCTCTGTATGCTATGAATACCATTGGTAAATAAAGAAACTTCCTTGGCCTTTTGATAGGGCAGAACTTAGGTAGGCGGTGAAATCTAAACAGAAAGCTGGGAGAAAGAGAAGCCATGGAGCTGCAATAGGAGACAGACGTGCTGAAACTGCTGGTAAGCCACAGCCACATGGTGATACACAGATTAATAGAAATGGATTAAATTCAGATGTAAGAGTTAGCTAATAAGAAGCTAGAGCTAATGGGCCAAGCAGTGATTTAAATAATATAGTTGCTGATTGATTATTTTGAGGCTGAGCAGTCGGGAAACAAACAGGCAGCCTCTCCTTACTACGGTATATCAAAGTGTATTTCCCTTTCTCTGGCCAGTGTCTCCTCCTGTTTCCACTTGTCCCATGAGAAAACGTTCCCAGTGAATGCCCAAGGGGCCAGGGTAATTATATCCTCCCATGCCTGGATCGCATTGTGGTCTGACAATTCCAGGCTTCAGGAGACTAGCATATACCTCAGCCCCTTAAGTGCTGGGTCATTTTTGTGTGAAATTGTGTTACGCATCGTGAGGTTTCACTCACCTTGATGACCGCTTTGCTTTGGGACTGGTCACCACATGTTTGGGCACAAGTTGCTAGGCCTCCTTAGCCTCCTTATTCACCAGGGAAAGATGAGTGTCTGCAGCCCCATGATGCAGGACAATCAGATCCACAGCTCAATGATGTAGGATAATCAATTGTTATATGGAGTAAAGTCAAATCAGGAACTCAGTTTATTACTGTGAGAGTCAGCTTATATAAGTTAAGTGACATTGTGTGATGTGGGAGTACCTTCAGCCAATGAGAGACAGCCAAGCCCTCCCTCTGGCTAGAGGGGCATCTACCTAGATTTTGCTGTCTCATCCTCACTCGGTTCCCTCAAACTTGAGCCAGCTTTTCTCTGTCCTACAGGCCTCGAGGCACAGGCCCTGAGATAATTTTGGCCCAACAGAGTCACCAATGTATACACAACAGGAGGCAATTACTACCCCTTTCATGAATCTATCAGTAGTAAGTATATCAGAAATGGGTAATGCCCCTAAACCCATCCTACATTCATGCCTTATTGAGGGGTCATTCTTAGGCAGGCCCAAAGCATGAAACTTCAGCTGCTATGGTATGCTCTTTGCAATTTCTGTGTCTTCACCCAGAAGATGTCATTTTACAGCCCTTCCCCCTATTTTTAACATTATTTACTCTTTCTCTCTCCTGCAATGCTTCCTGAGTCTAAGAGTAGTTGATATAAGTGTCTTGTTTAGGGGTGGATGCTTATTCTCTGCTCCTTGTACAGCCATGAGTATGCATTTATTACTCTTTCTTCAAAGGACAGTGTACCTGATTAAGCCTGAGAGTAAATTTTCTGGGTATAAGCATGACTATTTAGAAGATAGCTTGTTATTGTTATTTTTACTGATGCTTACTTTATATGTAGTCATTATTTTACTGTGTTAAAATCATATTTTCTTATTTTAAATTATTGCATTTTCTGATTTTGTTTTTATTTTTATGATTGTTTTTAAATGTGTCAATGAATAAGTCATTGTTATTTAAGCCTACTTTTATTTTTTAGAAATATGGGTTTTTAATTTTCAAAATTAGTTTCATATACATATATATGGAACACTTTCTTCATCCCTGTCTTCCCTCCCTAACCCTTTCTCATGTATTCATGGTTAAACTACAATTAATCCCTTGTCATTTTAGACAATTTTATATCTACCTTCATGTAATGTGTGTACACAATTTTATATGAATATAAAATTTAGGAACAACAAATGAGAGCAAATCATCCTTCTCTTTCTGAGACTGGCTGACTTAATATGTTTAATATGATTGTCTCTGATGGCATATGCTTTCTTACAAATGAAGTAATTATTGTTCTTTAAGTAAGTACATTCTGCATTAATAGCACATTTTCTAAGACATCTTGTTTCCTTAATTTACTAGTGAACAGTACTACAACAAGCTAATGTGCCAGTTTCTTTATGATATGTTGGTATGTAGTTTTAGGAAAGAAGACCTGGGCATCTAGATCTTTGAGCAATATACATACTTACCATAAATCTTATCAGAGTTACAGTATGTATGTGGAGAAGCCAAGTTAGGTCATTCGTACTTGAGAAGCAAATTTAAACAGCCAAATTAAAATTTAAAAAGCATAAAAAGGAGATTCCTTCAGCCACACAGAAAGAATAGGTAACTTTGGAGATAGAGTAAACCCAAAACATTAGGAAAAGTGTTCATCAAATAGAGATACAAAAAAGAAAAGTTACAATTTTCTCAATTACTCAAAAAAGTGATCTGAGTTATAAAGCCACATAGCTTTAGATTTATAACTACTACAGGAGGTAGTTGTTGTAATTCTTGGAGGGTAAGGTAAATTATCACACTGAAAGAAAAACTATTCTTCCTATCAACTTTATCATACTTTAAAGTGGGCCTGCCATCTTAAAGAATGGTCACTTAGCTAAGTAATGATCTCTGTAATAGGGTAGGCTGTTATTTTGAGGGTAGCATTGAATACTAGGCACCTACACAAACAAGAGAAATAGTGTTCCCTAATTGGCCTCTCTAGAACCCTGACAAATCAAGTGTAACAATTTCATTCCCACCAGAGGTTTACAAAGGTTCCCTTTCCTTCATACACTCATTTACATTTGTTGTAGCTTCCTTCATTTTTATTTTACTTAATATTATTCTCTTATATAAGATGGTGTGTGTATGTGTGTGTGTGTGTGTGTGTGTGTGTGTGTGTGTGTGTGTGTGTGTGTGTGTGCATACAGGTTTGTATGTGCACATGCATGTTGGTCAGAGGTTCTGCATTTTCATTGTGTTATCCAGCTACCAAATTCAGATCATGAGTCTTTTGTAGCCAGTGGCCTTTACCAGCTAAGCCTCCAGCAGACCTTGTCATTTTCTTAATTACTGACATCCTGACTAGATCAGGAATTGCTATGTCAATTTGATTGACTTTTCTAATTATGTTAAAAATCTCTCCAAATTTTAATTGCCTATTATTATTTCCTCTTCTATGAAGTATTCAATAAATAAGGAAATTTGTCCATAGTTAAAAATACTTAAGTCTCTATTTTAGAAAAATCATAGGTCCCTCATTAGCACAGTATGAAACATACAAATCTCATAGTAAAAGTCACAAACGGTGGCTTAATTATTTTCATTCAGAATATGTTCAAAAGTTGTATTAGATAAAACTCTCACAATACTTTCTGTTAAAAATGAGAGAGTAGGAAGCATTTTAAAATACATTAGGCCAATCTCTTTTTTCTAATTGTTATTTTTAAGCCATCTAACTCTCTGATAATTAGTAGCTTGTTAATACTAAAATATGCCATTTTATTATTTGTTCTCTATCCTTGTTTTTGTTGATAGGTTAATTTTTTACATTTATTCTTGTCTGTTATTAGTGCTATTGAGTATACCAAATTATTTTTTAATTATTATTGATATTAAAATAAATATGTTTTATACTCTGTTTTCAAAAACCTCATACATTTAGAAATTTGAGTAACCTATAATTTTATCTAGGTTCCTTCACCATCTCGGTCCTATTTCCCATGGCATTGCCTTAAGTATACGATAATATAAAACCTTTTCATTGATTTTATCATACCCTTTTCTCATTTTCATATGCAGCGTTGTCTACCTGACTTTTTCTTTATTCATTAATGTAGTCCTTTGTCATCCTTCTTTCTTTCACTCAAATACAAATACCTCTGTAAGACTCAGAAATAGCTTAAACTCTTCTTTTTATAAGATCTTAAAATTTTAACATCTGTAAATGTGATTAGTTATACACAAGACTACTACATCCCGCACAGGCTTATGTATTCAAACGTTTTGTTTCTAGATGGTGATACCGTTTGGGGTGGTTACAGAACCTTAGGAAAACAGCAATACTGAGGAAACAAATTGAAGTTTTTTTTTTGACTCACCCCACTACTTGTTCCCTTTCTCTTATTTCTGTGTGGATATGAAATATAATACTTCAGCTTCTGCTCCCACCACCAGGTGCTGTGTGAATGCTAACCCTCTGAAACTATAGCTCAAACAAATACTTCCTTCTTTAAGTTGCTTTTTGTAATGACATTTCATCACAGCATTCAAAATTAATTAATACATCTATTTTTACACATACATGCATAAAACATTGTTAGGTCATCAATGTTTATTCTTACACCCATATCTTTAACAAATGTTATAAATATTATAAAAATATGATTAAATAGCAAATGTGTACTTAATCACTGATTTATCACGTGCACTTAGTATTCTGCCTACTACAGGGCATGAAAGCAGCAATGTGTTGTCTAGATTTTCCTCTTCTGATCTAAATTCTTGATTTATAATTCATTATTTTAAATTTAAAATGAAAATTATAAGTAATATATGAGGAAATGCACATGGAAAGCATGAAACTACGAAGAATCGTAAGTAGCTGGTATTAATAGATGAAAGAAAGTATGACTAGTAGTTATTAATTCAATATGACATGTTTTGAATGTGAAGAGATGACAGACTTTTTAAAAAGTCAAGAACCTGCTTTGTGAAATTTGAGTTGATTTAAAATATTTATAGTTATTAAGATTTAGAATTTAATGGAGAAATTTCTAGAAACTTGGCCATTTGTATTGACCATAAAATGTGCTGGCTACTTAGACACATGAAGTATTGAAGAAATGTTGAAAAAAATCCAATTTAATAATAGTTATTATAATTTTATTTTGTTAAATAATTCCTCAAGATTACTTTATTTTTATCTAAACACAGGAACCCGCATCAACATTTATGTTAGAAAATTTGAAAAGGTACATAAAATATCAACACCTCAGGCTATCTGTTTGTATACTGCAAATTTAAAAGTTCTACATAGCTAAGATTTAAATTTATAAATGAGTATATAAGGTGCAATCCTATAAGAATAAGTTGAAACACACAGTATTGCCTCTAGCTCTTGGTATAATGTAAATCTTATTACTTCCTTTTTATTAAATTCATTGTAATTAAAATTTTAAAATTTTGGCTTACTGAAGAAAAAATTAATAAACATATATTGAGACTATTGGAGCAAAAAGAGAATACATTTCAAAAAGAAGAATATATTTCCATGTGTAAACCAATGTTAGACCCTAAATGTATATTCCCATACATAGTTCCGTATATCTTTGATTGACATTTTAAAAAGTATCTTATATTTTCCCAGGAAACCTTTTGAAGTGATAACAAAATTTAATCAATAGATAAAAAAAATTCCCTGACTGTATTTAGCTTATATTTTAAAGTTAGAGATATAAGTTAAGTAAACATCATAACACATGATAAGTGCTGTGAAGAAAAGAAAATAAGGGAAGGAAGTTGAGACAAAGATTTAGGTAGTGAATATTCATTTAGATCGCTCAGAAATAATTGAAAATATCTTAAATAATGTCGTTTCACAGAAGAACATCTTAGAAAGGATTACAAAATAATTGAACTCTCCTAGTATTTGTTTCTGTGCTGTAAATTCTAATTTGTTAATACCAGGAAGTAGCAAAAGTATAACTATGCTGTACATTGTAAACTCATATAACTGGAAAGCTATGGTTCTATTTTTAAGGGTATTTAGTACAGTAATTTCATGTCAACTAATACTCACTCTATGTTATTCTTTGCTTAAAATTTTTTATTGATGAGAACATATTATATTTTTATTTTCCATTTCTGCCCTTCCAAACCACCAATAAAGACTTTTACACTCTCATTCAAATTCATGACCTCTTTTTAATTAATTGTTATTACATGCATATATGTATTTATGCATACGTATATCCTAAATATACCCTTTTGGATCCATATTATGTTACGTGAATGAATGTTCTTAAGCCTGACTGTTTGGCACTAAACAAAAGAATTTGTGTTCTCTTCTCTGTGATGGACCAAATATCCCACTCCAGCTTTACTCAGTTGCCTGTCATTGTTTGTATATGGTTTAGGCCTTCAATTGTTTCTTCCAGCCAGTTTGCCATTTTCATATCATGTTTGGGTAGTCATTTGGGTAGTGAGACTTTATGGGTATAATTTCTGATTTACTATAAGACATAATCTTACTGCAAAGTCCCTGATCCTCTGGCTCCTCCTCTTTCTACCCCTCTTCCTCAGTGTTCTCTGAGCCTTAGGTATGGAAAAGTCTTGTGGTTGTTTCCAATGGAAATAGGGCTCAATTCCTCTGTATATTGATTACTTGTGGTTTTCGGTAGTGATCTTCCTCTGTTGCAAGGATATGTTTCTATTATATGGGTGAAGACAACACTTATCTCTAGGTATTCGAAAAAAATGCTTGTAGATTGTTGATAGATACAATGCTAGTTTGATAAATTAGTGATAATAAATTTCAAAATTGAACCACCAGCATGTTACTTTTTCTTATCGATACTGTACAAGCAACTCAGAGAAAACAAAGATTAATTTTTTAAAACTTGCTCTCAAAATGATTTCCTTCTTTGATGGGGGAAGAGCCACTAGCCAATCACATCAAGTTGAGGTGTGGCTACTGGGACCCCAGGTAGAAAATTGGGAGAACACAAGTATGCGCTCTCTCCAGGAGGTGTCCGCCAGAAGGATTGGATCACGACTTGGGTAGAGTGAGTTCCCCTTTTTTCTTTCATTAAAAATACCTGTTTCTATTGAGCTGGCTTGTTTATTGATTTGTGCCGACTTGATAATTCATCATCATCTGGCGCCAATGTGGATTTTAGAGTCACACTAACCTCTCTGGGTTTAAGAACACCCTCCAGGCTCCCGCGGCTACTGCGCTGCCCAGCACAGGCCATTTCTGCGCCTTCACCAGCCGCGGGCAGAGGCTTTTCTGCTCATGCCCCCCCACGCCGCCACCTCCGGGCACAGGAGGCAGTTTCTGCGTTTCTGCAGTGTTGGGTGGCCGCTGCAGCTGCGCCGGCCCACTCTCCCTCTGCGGCGCCTAGTTTGTGCCTACGAAACGGGAGACTATTGACCTTCACAGAGCACATGGTCTGTGATTCATACTAATTAACTCCTTGATTTGAATAGATATTTTGTAACCCCATATTCCACCTAAATTCATGATAATCATACAGGTGGTAAGATAGGAATATAGGATGGGGGCAGGGTTCTGTTCTTATCTTTGCAGGACAACACTCATCTTCACAAAATACAAGGGACCATGGATATTTGAATACTGACAGATGGAAACAATTTACAACCCTATAAGGATCAGCAAAAAAAAATAGGTTCTGTAAGTGAAAATATTCATAACATACTTTTAGAGGCACACGAATATACTTATATTTATAAATACATGGAGCTGGTTTTGGAGTTGGGCT